>CAJVPY010006179.1:0-10765 GCA_910591965.1 Dentiscutata erythropus | reverse complement strand
ACGAAGCACGAACCGATTTGTATTGAAGTTTTTGAAAAAAAATAAAAAATACAACCCGTGCATCTAAAAAAGTGAGACATAATTTTATATATAAATTTATATATAAAAAGCATCAGTCGTTTGATCAGGGTACAATCACTTAAAAATCTGTCATATTAGAGTTTTATATGATACCACATATAGTTTTGATTTACATAGTGTACCGAACACCCAATTTAACATGCTATTATAATAATGATAAGCTTGTACAAACGCTCATATTTTATGTATTCTTGGTTAAAACATTAGAAACTTTGGGTTAAATAGTATGTCGATTATAAGTATAGAAGTATTATAGTTTCATTACTTATATAAGCTAAATGTCGTGTTATATCCCTAATAAAGGTCGCGATAATTAAAAATAAGTTTTAATTACTTTACTTAATTTTTAAAAGATAATGATAATAAATAATTTGCTAATAATTTATTCAGATATTGAATTTTTTAATCGATGTGAGTTTGGATTAATGATTGGTGCCATAATTCAAACTGCAAAATGTTATAATGTAAAAATTATTTATTACAAAAAGTAGTAATTGCAATAATTATAAGATATTGAACAAATTTTATGTTATTTATCAACACATAACCAATATCGATGTTATCGTGCAACTATGATCATGGCGTAGTAAAGTCATCAACCTAATATGTCATCAATACATAAAAGATTAGATAATCGATCAAAAAGTTTTTTTTTCAAAATGCTTTAGAAAGTAAAATTTTTTCTTTCGCATGTACTGACATAGTGTTTTCTTTAGCACTTTGTGCTTTGATTTTTGTTCATTCTTTACTTTTAAGAAGTTCTTACATTGTTGGTTCGTATAAACAAATACAGCACCTTGCATTTAAATGTTGCTATTAGTTAGCTGATGATGAGTATTTGTTACCGTTAGAATTTATTAACAAGGAAATTTGCCATCACTGCTAATCTGTAAAGCTTTACTACTATTAATAAGCTACAAGGAAGGTTTTGGTGCTAGTATTTGAATAAAAAAAAAAAAAAATGCCGAAATCAAAATCAGCTTTACGTACCAGTTCCAAGGTTGTTTTTTTTTTTAAAGTTATTGTTAATTATTATTTGGTTAGTAGAAACTAAAAAAAAATGATATTGAATATTAATTTTACCATATAGACTTTCAAATACACTGAGCCTTCGCATGATGAAATGAAAGCTATCTGTGAAAGTTCCCAAGTACAATCAACATGCAAAGCAACCCAAGTATGGGTTAAGGGGTTGGAAGAATTTCGTGCAGATGTGAGTTATGAAGGAAAAATAGAGGACATTAATTCAAAATCAGTTTTAGAGGATCAATTAGCCAGATATGTATATGCAATGAAGCGTAAAGATGGTAAAGAGTACCATGCATCTTCAGTAAGGAATTGCATGGTTGCAATTTGGCGCCATTTGAATGAGCATTCTGTTTTAGAAAAGCCTGTGGACATACTAAACCCAAAAGTTTTTTATGATCTTCATACTGTAATTAATGGAAAGCTAAAAACTCTTTCTTCAGCGGGTCTTGGTGAATGTAATAGGGCGGATGGTCTGACTATTAATGAAGTTGAGCAGATCTTATCACATACACGATTCAGCACACATCTTCTGAAGGCTTATTGCGTTGTATATTTTTCTATAATGCTATATTGTTGGCTTTACGCGGTGGAGAGCATCAAGATTTGAATATCAATAACTTTGTGAAAAGATATAATGGTGGGATAGATGTTAAATTATACAGATCTAAAACAAATCAAAGAGGATTAAATGATCGTGACGCACAAGCTGAGACAATCAGTTTACCAAACATCAAAGAAATTATTGATGACTATGAACTTTACTTTACAAAACGTCCAGAAACTGCTGTTGCAAACTTTTATTTAAAACCATGTACTGAAAACGATAGTAAGTAATTATTGGTTTAAAGATTTTTTGAATTTACTTAGTACAATTAGTTTTTTTATTTTGAGAATTCTTTTTGTATTGTAATTAATTAAAATGTAATATTTTAAATTTTATTAAATAAAAATTTGGTTATTATAGCTGAATTTAGTACATGATGGTTTTTTACATGTGCATTGTCTGAACGTACTTTAAAAGGTTATTTTTGCCATATATGTGAAATTACTAATATTACTATTGACGATAGAATAATTTCAAATCATTCAGGTCGTAAGACCGCTGTTCAGGTATTAAAAGGATTAGGTTATTCTGATTCTGTCATCATGTCTATTACACATCATAAAATCTAACAAGGCTTAGCATCATATGAACGGCCCAAGTCTGTAATGCAACAACAAGGGCTAAATGAGTTTTTTAATACTTTGACTCTCGTTGCAAATTCATCACCATCTGAACTACAATATCAAGAAAGTGAATACCTGATCAAATAGAAAAAACCATTAAAGCATTTAGCGGTTTTACATTAGCAAGCAACTATTCTTCATTCGCAATTGAAAAATTTTCAGCAAATGATTTACCTGAATCTCCACAAAACACACTAACTGATCCTCCACAAAATATACTAACTAAACCTCCACAAAATATGCTAACTGAATCTTCATGAATTGCAATAACCACATCTTCACAAATTGTACTAACTGAATCTTCACGAATTACACTAAGTGAACTTGATCAGAATGTGCAAAAAGAAGACTGAATGAATATGAAAAGTCAAACACAAAACCTAAAACAAACTGAAAATCAAAATTCTAATGAAATCAGGGGTCAGAATCAAGAAATGAATAAGGAAGCATTGGAAAAATTTCTAACCAGGAACGTTTTTCATAATTGCACTTTCAATTTCGGGTCACTTTGAATATAAAGTAATCATTAGAATTAAAATATAAAAAAAAATATGCAATAAATAATATGTATACTTAGCTTAATCTGTGAATATATATTACAAAATTGAATATTTATACAATTGTTAATAATTTGTATCCAATAATAAGTTGAATATTCATGCATTTGTCGAATATCAGCCTGTGTAATGTATTGTGCATAAAAATATCAAGGCAAAAAAAAGCCATAATCATAAGAGTTTGCACGATAATATTTATTACATGTAGTAAATATTATTATATACTATAATATTTTGTTATGTAAAATTATCATTACAGGTAGTATTTATTATTACAATTTTTTTTTTTTTTTTTTATTCTTTGATAGTCTTGCCAGTGCTTAAATACAAAATTATATTACTATTAGACTACAAAACAAAGTTTCAAATTCTAATAATATCCAATTAAAAAATTGCAAGCCTAACATCACCCGGCTATATCTTGTGCGCCCAGATACGACGTGTCGCACCAACCTGTAAACAAGTTAGATAAACTTTGTCAGCTCATCAAAGCTTTTCTCTTCATATTCTCTTTCTTTACCGAGAGCAAAAGAAAGTAATGATTTTATATCTAGTACAAAACCACCAATAGTACCAAGAAAACCAAAAGAAAAACTAACTAAAAAAAACAGATAAAACGAAGGGGAATTTTTAAAGAAAAAATAAAAGGGGTACAATGAAATGTAAAAAAAGAAAATCGAAGAGAAAAGCCCAAGGGCTGACAAAGAGGGAAACTACCTCTATCAAGAAGCAGTACAAATAAACGAAAGAAAAAGGAAAAGTACACTATTATAACCCATGCCAGGCAGGTATAAAAATTATATAACAAATACAACATTTGTATATCTCTAATAAAATGCTTTGTGACAATACAACTGACTCCGGAATATTTGGTTCTGACCTAGAACTTAGGACCTATCCAAATTAGTAGCACTGTATCTATCAAACACATGGTTGTAATCTACTCGGCTTTCCGGATTTGAGATATAAACAATGTCGATCTTTTGAAGGGGTAAGCCAAATCTCCACTTTTGAGAAAAAAATTTTTGAAAAAAAAAACCGATAGAAGGAAAAATGCAAAGAGAGAGTTGCAAGTACTTTCAAAATTTTTAAATGAGTGTGTTGAAAAGCAAAGCTTCTTGTTGTTTCCCTGTATTCTTCATTGAAGTAACGACCAAACAGCTTCGTCAACGGAGCTGGGCCTCCCTACCCATACTTTACCAAGATTTTTATACAAGGGCACCGCCTGCTAGTTATTTTGTATAATAACGCTCCTAGCTTGTATGCCGAATGTCCTTTTTTAGAGAAGTCCCCAAGAGTAGTAGTTGACCTCTAGACAAACCACTGTATAGGCCACGACTCTTCAACAAGTAGTTCTGGTTTTTCTTTAGCAAAAAATTTTGGTCCAGGTGATCGCAGGAAAAGTTGATAGATATTATTACAATTATTACAAGTAATAATTTTTTTATACATAATAATTATTGTCTTATTGTCTTATATATAGTTTTCTGCAAAAAAAGAGCCAGCTGGAACCAGCATTTTTAGTGGACATAAAAGTAATGTTCCACAAATATTACTTGAACTGAAAATTACATTTATAATAGTTGTGGGAAAACCTACACTAGAAATATGGCTTATTTTGTATTTTACATATTTCTATAGCAAGTAGCAAGTCTTTAAAGTTCTTCAAGGTTACCGGTTCTAGTTTAGTTCTGAAACCGAATCTGAATAGCAGACACGTGAAAGATACAAAGTGAAGTCTGTTTCTAGTATGGGGGTTTCGCACTATTATAAATACGATTTTTTAGTTTAGATATTTTTTATGAAACGCTACTTTTATTCTCACTAAAAATGCTAGTTCTAACCGGTTTTTTTTAAGGAGGGTATGGGCAGAGTCATTAGTTGTAACTTATTATGGTAAGTTACTATGATAAATTACAATAAATTACCGATAAGCTCCCATGGTAAGTTATCAAATCCTTATTTAAAGATTACTTTTACCTATAACTTACAATAACTTATTGATAACTTGCCAATAAATTATCATAATTTTACAACCCTGAGCATGGGCATAACTACGACTCTAGAAATTTCGATATTATTTCAAAAAACTAACTGTATATTAGTTTATTACTATAGTATTAAATAACTATTACTTGTATTTATGTTGCAGCTACTTAACCTAAAGCCAACACTCAACAATTTAACTTTATTAAATTAATGCACAAGATAGAAAGTTAAGTTTAAATCTTTATTATTAATATTGTTTAAATCATATATGGTTAAAAAATTTAGTCAAACATTTAAGCTTTTAAAAATAATTTCAATATAAACTAGTCTCAGGGCACATCCTTATGCCTGGGTTATAGAAATTATGCAATTCAGTTCATATGAATGTATTATTAATAAAATTTTAATATATATAGTAGTATAGATGTTAAGATATTTGTAGATCAAAGATATATTTTACAAATTTCGACTAATCAGATTCGAAAAAACGGACGGACAGACATTAAAATTTTAATAGTATAGATTATTTACCTTAGTTAAATATTGTTAAATATATACTCGATTTTATTTTGAAAAAAAGTAGATGTAATCTCAGGTCAAATTTGAATATACTACACATGAAGTTATATAACATTAGATTATTCAACTTTGTCATTTGCTATTACTATTATTCAAGCCTCTGTAATACCCCTCACACTTTTCATTATGTGTTGTTTGAACACCTTTCAATGTAACCAAATTCCAAAATTATTTGTTAATTTCTTTATTGTACAGAATGGGCAGCCAATGAAAAATTGAATCATGTATAACATCAAAATCTAAAGCAGTATATCCAATTTTATAATTTGGTCAATAGCCAATCAAATTAGTCTAGGATAGCAATTTTCTCTATAAACTTGCTCTAATTGATAAATGAGTCAATAAAATTGATTATACAAAAAAAAATGTGTTACTATATAATAAACTGTGTAGCAACATGTTCCTTATGCTTTAATAATTTATCTTCACATATACAGATCCAATTAAACTATTTGATTTTTTGAAATAAATAATTTGATGGATCCGCACATGTGAAATATAAATACTGATAAAAGTATAAAATATTCTTTTTAATACTTTTAGAAACCATTTCTAAAACTATGCATTCAAAAATTAATAATTATTAACAAAGAGATTTCACCTTTACATTTTAGTTCAGCTACTATTAAACAAAGGTTTCTAATAATATGCTTTTTTTGAATTTAAAAAATGAAAAGAAAAAGCAAGGCAAATACAGCAGAATAGTAAGCAATATTCGTGTTAGTTCTAAAATTTTTCATTTAATTGTAAATTAATATATTTATTTCTTTTATAAAGTCCCATTTTTGTTATTTTAATAATGACACTAACTGGAGTTTGCTTGGATATCTGAGGTATTGTAAAAAAAATAACATATTATGAGACAGAAAAACTGAAAATAAGAAATATCAGGTTTATCTCAAAAGAATAACAAATGGCAACTCTAAAAAAAAAAAAAAAAAGCTCAAAAAGAGTTAAATATAAGATATGCAATAATAAAATATGATTACAACTATCTTTTTTATTCGTATCACTTACACTTTTTTATTCAATATATAGAAATTTAATAATAAAGACAAAAGAAGCAATAAAGTAGATAAATTTTGGAAAAGGTATTTGGATTATTATTGCATATTAATACAAATTTCAAAGTTTATAAATATTAGAAATTTATTATTTATATAATATCATTTTTCAGCATTAAAGATATTTTTAAAGCTTTTACTTCTTAGTCAGTTCTTCAAATTGCTCTAAAACACCAAGCCAAAGCTTCTACAAGGCGTTAGGTAATAAAATTTTGTATAATTTAAAACAATTGAATGTATATGAGTATTTCCAAAGGAAGCTCAAATTGAAAATTACAAATTTACTAGAATTCTGCTTCTAATTAATATTTTATTTTCTAAAAACTATTTTCTTCATACAAGAAGCTATTCTCACTTAATAAACTATTTAGAATAAAGGTTGAAAGAATTAGCAAATTACCAAAGCTAAACTTTTGTAAGTAATATATTAATTAAGAAAATTATATTAATATATTTAGTTTTATTTTATTTTATAATCTTTAAATATTTTTTATAGCAATCTTAGAAATTGATATAGAACTATTTGAGGATCAGTTAAATTTAACTGCTTTACAAATTAAGGTTTATATTTGTTTTTTAAATAATAATTGTTATTTTAAACTTAAAATTTGAAGTCTATTTTTTTTTTTTGGCAGCCTTTATATTATATATATATTTATGATAACCCAAATATTTTCTTAAAGGTTTAGTCTTTCTAAAATTTATAACTGTTCTAATAATTCTTGGATAAGTATTTATTAATGTTAGCTAATATTGGCAGTTTATTAATTTGGCTTATAATTAATTTTTTTACTAGTTGTTTCAGAAGACCAGCTATTAAATATAATTTGAATTTTAGGTTCTGAAATCAAATTATTTTTTAGATTTCATATTATATTTAATTTTATTGTTAGTTTTGGATTACATATGAGTAAATAAAAGTCTATTTTTTTTTAAAAAAGATGATTGTTTAAACCTCCATAAATATAAACAATACAAATAAAGTAGAGAAGTTCAAGTATATTTCAGTTATACTATGTGGAGTTATTTTGACTTTCAATAAAGATCTAAATTTAAAAGTTTATGAAAATATTTCAGTCTGGCTCTAATAGTAAAGATTGATTTGACTTTACTATTAAACAAGATAAAAATATTCTCTATATTATAGAGGTTAAACTAATAGTAATAGAGTATAACTTTTGCCAAAATTTTGCTCAAATTTAGTGTATATATGAGGTAAGTATTTAATTATTGAATATAGTCAAATTAAATCTATAAAAATTTAAGCTTTACTGTATATAATTAAATAATTAATATTATATATAATTAGTATTAATATAATATGTAATATTATACAAAATACTAAATCATGTAATATCTTAATTAGTCTTATATGATAAGTGCTTAAATTTTACTTGCTGATTTTAGCTTAACTATAAGTGTTGTTGATAGAATCAAAATTTAGAGGCAAAAATTAACAATACTATTGGATATATTAAATATAAAATAATATAAAAAGAAAATATGAAGTACTAGAATATGTGTATGGTATAATTACTACTAGTAACAAGTAGTATTATACTATAGCTATCTCTGATAATTGGATTGAAGCAGTTAGTAAGCCCATCACTTTAAATTTGAATAACTCAAATAATATAAAAAGAACTCTTTTTAATCATAAGAAAAATAATTTTAGATAAGATTAAATATATAGAAGAACCTTGAGCAAAGATTCAAAAATTGCTAAGCAATATTATAAAATCTAATTTTGAACTGAATACATAATTGATAAAATTTTAATTTAGTTAATATAAAATCTAAAAATAGAATTAAAAGTAATTTTTATAAAATTTATTAGCACTTTTACTAAACATACCTATAGTGTTTTTACACTATAGGTCTCATTTCTCAAAAACATACTAAGTAAACGGAATCGGGTTTTCTAAGTAAAAATGTTCAGGACCCCAAAAACCTCATGAGAACTGAGATTGGGCCCTATTGGGCCCTTATATTAGCTCTATAATATATTATATAAAAAAAATAATTCTTAATTTCCTAACCCTAACCCTAAATTTTATTAAAAGAAATTATACATAGGTGCTAAAACACCATATGTGCATTTTATAATAATTGATTTATTAGCATACTTAAAATTTGTATAATATTATCTTAAAGAGTTATTCTTAAAATCTAAATTTAGTAGCAGATTTGATAATTATTAATTTGTATAACAAATTTTCAGTTATTGTTTACTCAAAATCAGGTAATTAGTTTCAGAAAATCATTTTGCTAGCAAATCTTTTATATATTATACTTAACTATTATTTTTAAGTAGTAATCCATATAAAATTAGCAGTTTTATCATAATAAAATTTGGGGTTAAACTCTTATATAATATTTATAATAAAGTGAAATCTGTAGCTGCCTCAAAGTAAAGTTATTTTTTTACTAAATTAACTTTTCTTTAAGTTTTAATAAAAGTTGTGGAGCTTATTTTTGCACTTCTAATAGTAGTAAAATTGATAAAATTGGCTTGATAGTTTTTGAGATATCTTGACTTTTTTCTTTAATACATATAAAATTTCTTTAAAAAAATTTTATATATATAAAAGAAAAAAAATTAAAATATTTTAAGCCAATTTTATTGATCTTACTATTATTAGAAGTACAAAAATGAGCTCTATAACTTTTATTAAAACTTGAAGAAAGATTAACTTAGTAAAAAAATAACTTTACTTTGAGGCAAATACAGATTTCATTTAATTATAAATATTATATAAAAGTTTAACTCCAAGTTTTATTATGATAATTTTATTTGGATTGCTACTTTAATTTAATTTTATTTTTCAAGTATATATTTAGTTTATAATATATTAAAAATTGTAATAAAGTTAGCAAATATTTTAATATTTATAACAAGTAGCTAATAAGTTAAAAATTTTAGTAGTAGATTATAAAAATTTGTTGATATAAAATAAACTTCTATATATAAATAAATATAAATAGTTAATTTTTAGCATGACAGAAGTTCAATTTTATTGGCTACACGTGTGTAAATCGCAGATCCTAAATTGTTAAATATGATTGCTAATAAAATTAGTAAAATTTTATACTTGCCGATTAAAAATTTTGTGGCTAAGCATTCATCGCAAATAGAGCAGTGTTTTGTATAGTTTCTGCGTAGTTGAGTTTACGTGTAATTGAAAGAGTGTGGATAGTTATTGTAGTCTAGTTTTGTTATATTCAAGCTTTGCTATGGTTAAGTTCACCGTAGTCAAGCTTCAGCAGTTAAGTTTTTTGGGTCAAGTTTCGCCGAGTCAGGTTTTGCCGGGTCAAGTTTGTTAGCCAATTTTCGCCTTGGTCAGGTGTTGTTAATTGGCCAAGTTTCTTCAGGGCCTTTCCTTATTGCTAGAGTTAGGTTTCTCGAGTCAAGTTTTTCTGGGTCAAGTTTCTCCGGGTCAGGCTTCTCTTCCCCAAGACCAAGGTTTATAGTAAGTCTTATTATTCCTATTTTTTAAAGCGCAAGAAATATTTATTATTTGCAACGACTAATCATTTTTATCTAAAAAAAAAAAAGACAAAATTTATGCAAAAATGCCCACCAAAAATTTGGGCCCTTGTTCAATTATCAGTTGTACGAATACCAATGTTCAAACAAACATTAGAGGCATATCCTTACCTTGAGGTTGGGAAACAACTATGCCATCTGCATTATTGCAAACTAGTAGAGCGGTATGTCAAAAAACATGTTCAAACCAAAAATGTGCTAGAGCCAATAAACCTCCAATCAAATAATTCAATTGATGTATTTTATTTTAAATTTAGTTTTTTTTTTTATAAATTATTTATTTTATATATTTATGTATTGTATTTTTTATTAATTTAAAAATAGAATAAGTTCGCTTCAAGTATAGATATGCTAATTAAAGCATTATACTATCAACAACGCCGGGAATGTACTAGTTTGAAATTGGATCCGGTAAATTTCGAACGAATGATTGAAACAATTAATCTGAATCTTAAAGGTTTTTTCAATTTTATGACGGAAGCAATTATTCCTAAAGAGCGCTCTGCTTATAGTATAAGCGAAGCTAAAAAATCGGTGGTTGGGTTGTGCTATTTAATCGCGGATTTACGCAACAAATTTGTAAACCAGCATAAATTAGAAGTAGGGTTGTATTTGAGAGCATCAGGTGCAACGTGGGAGGCTATTGACACAATGTCAAGTCTTGGATATTCGGTGTGCTCCAAGACAGTAGA
>CAJVPY010006178.1:0-10766 GCA_910591965.1 Dentiscutata erythropus | reverse complement strand
TCGTATCTCAAGCCAACTTTTGGGGTGCTGCCGCAACCCGATCCGTATCTCAAGCACAACCTTTCTAATTAGTCGCCAATTACGTACTTCTGCCCTTGTAAAGTTCACAACAACCCCGGTACCCACATTCTAACCGTCTTTTTACCCGGATTCTATATAGGTCCCTCCCTTACTTCCAGCAGGCAACCCGGACGGGTTGGTCTGCCCAGGCTTTAGGTGCCTGAAGGATGCCCTCCCCTTGGTACATACTTTTGGAGCATATGGCCTTTTCCTCCGGTGTGTCTAAACCGGTGGTTCGGCTGGTGTGTCCCCCCACTAAAGGACCTGATCGCTCGGTTCACCAATCTCAGGCCCGGTTCAAATTCAGCCTTTATGTAGTACCGTCGAAGATCACTGCTACCTCCCACCTTGGGACTTCCCAAATGGGCTTCGATCTCCGGTCCTGTGACCCGTACTATGCACATCCCACAGATTTCAGCCTTCCGGAATCACCGCGACGGTGCCACCAGACACCGTCTCGACAGATCCTCCATGGGCCAACCTTAGTGAAGATCGTCTCAGACTTTTCCCATATTGCAAAAGTGCCGTCCCTGGGATTCAAACATGGGATCTTCCCTTAACGTTTGGTGAGGGTGACAACTAGACCACTTCACTAAGTCACCACACCTCATTTATATAATATTCTTAAACATATCATATATTATATGGCTTATAAATCAAATAAATCTCAAATAAGCCAATTGGAATGTAGAATAAGTCTAATTGAGCCAGCTCAATTCAGAACACTGTAAATTAGCTTTAAAATAGAAAATTGGAGGTGTAATGTTATATCAATTTTGATACTATAGAAATTCTATCTGTTTAACTATTATGTTTCTATATAATACTTTGTAAAACTCTTTCTGCAATTATTTGAACTAATACTTTCAACCTAAGAAAATTTTAAAGTTTGCTAGAGAGGTGTATAGCTACAGTAGTGGTTTATAGTAGAGGTCAACTAGCTATAGGGACTCTTCACTATTATTTGGCATGCAAGCCAGAAGCCTAGTTAAGAGGAAAAGGCAGGTGGCACTCTTGGTAAACTTTATAGATTTTGGTGGTAAATTTTTGTCGACGAAGCTCTGTAGGCTATAGTTCTGAGAAGCCTTTAGTGGTAGTTTGTGGAAATATAAATAGTTAATCTAGCCTAGGGGAATCCACCTCACGTTTGGCATACAAGCCAAAAGGAACACAAATGAAGAAGGAAAATGCAAGCAGAACTCTTTAATATAGCAAATTCTAGTAGAACAACATTTCTGTCAATGAAACTACTAGGCCTTTCTTTAGAACCTAGAGGTACAACAAGCATTATTTTTTTTTTTTAGCCACACTTCTTCTATTAGTTCAAGTGCTCTTTATTTAATTTTTCCACCCTTCTGCTGGTTTTCCAAGAAATTTTTTTCAAAAAGTGGAGGATTTGGTTTATCTCTTCAAAAGATTGGCATTGTTTACATCTCATTTTGAATGAACTCAGTAGAATGCAGCCATGTGTCTTGTTTACTTGCAAATATAGTACTACTTCACATAACTTGGATCAGGGTCTTTGGTTAAAAAGGTATTTGAATTTGGTCGATAGTTGGACAGTATTACATTTGAAATATACAATCGTTGTATTTGTTATAAAATTTTTTACTCTATCTGGCACAGGTTATAATAGTATACTTCTCTTTTTGTCATTACAACCTTTGGGTTGCTGCTAGGGTTTGGAGCACGCTTTAAAAATTAGGCATGCCCTTAGGGCATGCCTTGGGTTAAAGACATGCCCTTCTATACTTTTATAATAATAAATAATTATAAATATAAAAATGGTAATTAGTAAAATTAAGATAGAAAAAAAAATTAAAGCATACTCCCAGAGCTAAGACATACTTTTTATACATGTAAATATATTCTTTTTAAATTATATATTGTTTGAAATTTTTAAAAATCTTAAATATTGATTTAGTATTTATGTTTTTGGCTTTACTAAACTTATTAGCTAATCAAAATAACTTTAAATATCACATGATAAGGGCATGCCTTTTGGACTTGAGGCATGCTATGGGCATGTCTTATGCTTCTGTGCCCTAAACCCTAGTTGCTGCCCACTAATTCTTGATAGAGGTAGTTTCCTCTTTTTTGTCAGCCTTTAGGGCTTTTCTCTTCTTTTTTCTTTTTTTACATTCCTTGTTTCTCTTTTTGTTTTTCTTTAAAATTTCTCTTTTGTTTATTTTGTTTTTTTTTTAATAGATATAGTTTCTTTTTATTTTCATTAATTAGTGGTTTTGTATTGCTGATATGAAATCATTACTTTCTTTTGCTCTTAGTAAGGAAAGATTAATTGAAGGAATTAGCTTTCGATAGGCTGACAAAGTCTTCCAACTTGTATACAGAATGGTGCGACAGATTGCTAATGGGCATGTTCAACACAGCCATGAGATGTCAGACTTGCAACTTTCTTGCTTTAACTACTTGTTTAGTTTAGAAATAGTTTTGTACTGTTACTAAGTTTTAAATAAAGTATTTATAATTAAGCTCCGACAAGACCATTAAAGAGCTAAAAAAAAATATATATTTTGTAAAAGTTTTTCACTTTTTATATATGATATTAACAATAATAAAAATATATATATATATTTTAAGTGCTGGATTCATTTATAAAAAAAATAAAATAAATTATCTTAATAAAATTTTGAGTAATTTTAATTTAAAAAAATATTCAAATTTGTTCAAAATTGTTCTATATATAACACTGCACTAGGGTATTATAGAACCAAACTATGAACTAGTGGAATTGAATAACAAGATCCTATGATAGGAGAATTTACCAATCTGGCTGCTAGAGTTGCACTGGAAAAAAAGGATATGTGTCTGGAAGCATGTATCAAAAAAAAAGTTCATAAAGCATTTAAAGCTTGGGTAGGCTAACTAAATTGATAGTTTAAGAATATTAAGAAATCAGTTTAAAGAAAAGTAGATGTGAAGTGGATATCTAGGTCTGTATAATCTCAAACTAATAAGAGCAGATGTATATAATAGGCAACTAATTAGGAAAAATGTAGCTTGATATATTACTATAAGATAGCAGCACTCCAAAAGGTGGTATAAAATACATATATAGTATGGCAGCATAACAGTACTATAGTTGATTTTCTCAGAATTGGTATACATGGTGGACAGGTTTTGTATCAGTTTTAAGAGGTTATCAGGTTTGAAAACATAGCAAACTACTAAATTTATATAACAGGAACAAACTTGGTAGATTAATTTTTTATCAAATTTGACAGGTTATCAGTTTTGACAAAATCAGTTTTGAGAGAGTCAACTATAATTAGAAAAAAGTTAAAGAACATATGCATGAAAACATATATAGGATATGGATTGTTGTATTAGATTTACCTCAAGAATAGACTAGTTTAGTAAGTCCTAAAATGTGTAAAAATCCAATTGAGTAGAAACAAAATTTGCTTCCAAATATGCTGTATTCTTTAAAGAAAAATCTCTAGTATCATTAAATTTTTTATGAAATCATATATGTTCTCATTGCTCAGTAATACTTTTTACTAGCAAATTATTCAAATTCTGTTGTAATAATAAAAAATAAATTATTTTACTTTGCCTTCTTATCCTACAAAAATTTGTAAAAGTTTTAATAATCTAAAAATTAGTATCTTTTTATAAAAACTCAACATACTAATATGCAATATCAAAGTATCATTATTTGGTATTATTTATACTTGCTAAATATATTAATCTAAAACAATACTATTACTATTTATTAATTATATAAATTTTACTATATATTTATTTAATAATTATTTTATATCACTACTGGTAATTATTACCAGTATAGTTTTTAGAGTTAGAGTGTATTTTTAAGGAGGTTTTTTTATATAATATAATATAGGTTAGATATAGAGTTCTAATTTTAGTTCTCATATAAGGTTTTCAAGAGTTCTGAATATTTTTACTTAGAGTATCTGATCCTATTTACTCAGTATGTTTTTGAGATATGATAATGATTGCCAGTAGTAGTAAATAGAAACCTCTTATTTAATACATAAAAATATTATATAATACAGTCAAACCACTCTATAAACACATACTCGGAATACAAAAAAGTGTGATTGTAAAAAAGTGTTACAATTATATAAATCAAATATATAATATTTAATAATAGATTATTTCTAAAAAAATATATTTATATAGAAATTGTGTTTATATAAGAAGTAACAATAGAGAGGTCTGACTGTATTTATTTTATTGCATCTATTTTTTATTTAATTTATTGATCTTTTATACAATTAATAATATTTGATTTATACTAAATTTTTAAGCAAAGACTTGCACAAGCATTTTACTCAGAGAGCTGATTGCATATTAGATGATTATATTCTTTCTTTGGAAAATATTTCTTTACTTGGCTTGTACAACCAAATAGTTTTGAGCTATTTGTACAAGCCCAAAGTAATATGTATTAGCAAAGTATGCTTTTTAAAAACCTTGAGAGTTACAATTTTTTTCAATAGCCATAATATATTCTTCAAGAACAATATGAATATTGTTTTTTGATTTTTGTTATAATGCTTTTTGAAATAATTTCTTGAAGTGTCATTTGTTACCAGTTTCAACAAGCTCATCCCAGAAAAAATTCCTTTTTAATTGTTTTGGAAGATAGTTTATTTCTTTAAGTGTACTTAATACAAATTTGGTCTAAAGTATTGAACTTAGAGATGAGTTATATTCAGTTGAATTATATTTATAAATTAATTAGATATAGCTTTTTCATTTATTGTAAAAGTTCAAATAAAAAAATAAATAAATAAATACCACATATTTATACAATAAAAAAAATCAAAATCTCTATTTTTCATCATACAAAGGAAGTAGCCTTTAAATTAAATAAATTATATCAATATATTATTATACCACAGTAAAAAAATTAAAAAAAAGTTAATTACAAATCAAGAAACATTTTGCTCATCAAATCAATTTCAGACTCGATTTGATCATGATGAGTTTAAAATATACTAATCAAAATCATGTGACTACAAAACTCGAGTTTAACCAGTTCAGGATTCAAACAGGGCCGAACTGAGTTTGGATGAACAGGATAACATCCCTAATTGAAACTTCATAATTTTTATTACAGTTTGCCCTCTATACAGTCACTCCCTATACAGTCACTCCCTCTTTATAAATACACTAATTTTTAGAATAAACTTATATAAAACATAAGAAATTTAACCTCTATACAGGCACAATTTCTTATAAGCACAGTATTTCTTGGAACCAAGGGTGTGACTGTAGAGAGGTTAGACTGTAATAAAATTATCATAATTTCTATTGTAAGTTAAAGTAAATAATTTTGGTACAAACTTACTTGTTATTCTATTAATTAATATTTGATTAAGGTAAGTGAATTAGTTTGCATCAGAATTGAGCTATTTAAAAAAATCTTACTCACTATTCTGATGACAACAATATTTGGCTAAACCTAAATAATTTACATAGAAATTATTATATTTTTATTACGAATTGCTATAAAAGTCTATTACAGAACTTAATTGCTATTCAATAACAGTTAAATTTGGAATAGTTTGTATTGGAATTGTTGTGGTTTTTATCATGAGTTACTGTGAATTATTTTGTCACAGAACTTGCTATTCTGGTTATTACAATATGTGATTAATGTGAGTTAGTTGCATTGATATAAATGTGATTTCTATCATAAGCGCTGAAAAATTCTGTTACAGAACAAACTTACTATTTTGATAGCAACAATAAGTTGTTAAGGTGATTTAGTTTATATTTGAATTATTGTAATTTATATTGCAAGTATTGTTACGGAACTTACTCATTATTTCAGTGATTTCTATCATTAGTACTGTAAAAGTTCTGTTGCAAACCTATTACAGTATTATTCTTTTGACACACAGCATGCAGTTCACTAATGCATGTTAATAGTGTTGTATATACCTTAGTTAATAATATGTAGAATGCGTGATGCACAAAAGTTGATTTTTAAAATGATAAATAGATAATTGAGTTTGACATTATTATGTAGAAGGCTATGAATGTCATAGTCAAGACATAACTTTGGACGTCTTGATTTTGACAATATACTGTATATTTTTATTATAAAGTTTGACATATATAAACGTAAGAGTATATAATCTAATTATGGAAGCATAGCTATAATTGGGAATGATCTGAGAATTTATTAACTTAAAATCGTATATTCTTCAGTTTCATATTCTAACTTGGAATCAAAAGTCAGCGAACTTAAAAATCTTATAAATACAACCCGAGTACGATAAAAACTTTTTGGGGCATGCTCATGCTCAAAGCGAGCGGCATATCGCACTTAATAAGATAATAAGATTTTTGACGAAAATCTTTTCCGTTTTAGTCTAAAAGGAAATGTGGCTGATCACGAGCAAGAGCACAACCAATAAATAAGACTCCCACCGCTAATCATAACCTTTATTAGAAGTGATCTTCTGCATGCCGACGAAAAAAGCTTAGAGAGGTTAATTAATTTTTTTTCCCGAGTTTCATCGGATCACATCTAGTCTTATTTAAATTTACCCATATTCCTCCGAAAATATGCACCCCGAAAGTAAGCATCCCATAATCTTCATATATATCCGAAAATAAGCACCCCGAAAGTAAGCATCCCACAATTTTAATATATGCCCGAAAATAAGTATCTCTTACATAATAGAAATAATATCAAGTCGTTCAGATTATTAATTGGAGATTATACCCGGAAATAAGCACTTCTATAGTAAAAAAGGATGGCTATTTTCGGAGGAATACAGTATCACTGCTATCGTTAATTTTAGAATAATAATAGTAAAATTATTTTTGTTTCGAATTTTGCATACGTATTAAGAAGCTTCAATTAAAAACATTAACTGGTCACGTGTCTACTAAATACGAGCCAGTCAAAAGGCTGAATGAAGACAGATAGACACCGTCTTCAGTTCTGTAGTTATATAGGTTTTTAAAATTATATACATAAAATTTAAATATACCAAAAATTTAATTATACCGATTTGAAATATATTTAAAAAATTTAATATAGTATGTAAAAATTTAAAATCATAAAGTCGTTTAGAATGTAATAATTATTATAATTAAAATATTATTAAGCAAATATAATGAAATTATCATTATATAAAAATTACATAACTATTAGGTGATCAACAGTGTTTCATACATTAGTATAAATTAAGAAATTTTCAATAAAACTGAAGCACGAATTTATTTACCTTTTGTAGCATTTATTTAAGATAGCTTATCAGTCGAAAATAACGAAGTCATTAATATAAGCACTTATTGACATATCATGCTTAAACAAAATTTTTTGAAATGTGACCCATGTTATCTTAAATAGGCACGCAAGGCTTATTAAAATATAACGTTAAAAAAACTTCTACAAATTTGCATCTGAAGATTAAGCTTTTATAAGTTTTATTGTCACCTTTAAAAATTTAAATCAATAGGCAAGTGGGCTAAGTAATGCATTTAAAAAATAAAATTGCAAGATAGTTTCTCGATAAGACATAAAAGTCTGTTTCTCGTGTAATATTTTTAAGGTACGCTTTCTATGCTGATTATTAAATTCAAAAATGTATAGCGTCAAATTTTTTTTTTCTTTCGGGATAAGAAAATCATTGGTTGTTTCTTAGTGATCTCGACAATCTTGTTTATATATAAGCTCATAGACAGAAGTTCGCCTGATTGGCTAATAAATTCAATTTAATTTTACATTATTTATATAGTTTAAAGTACTTTTTAGTAAAAATAAAACTAAGAATAAACAAAAAAAGAATCATAATTAGGGTTGTAGGACTCCACCATTAAAAATAATCTAAATCAATTCTGGTTTTAGAGAAGTTAGCATGGTAATAGCCTATCTTTAAGAAGTCGCTATTATGCTAACTTCTCTAAAACCAGAATTGATTTAGATTATTTTTAATGGTGGAGTCCTACAACCCTAATCTTAGTAGTTTTATTTTTTCTAAAAGGTACTTTAAACTGTATAAACAATGTAAAATTAAATTGAATTTATTAGTCAATCAGACGAACTTCTGTCTATGATATATAAGCCAAGGAAAAATTGTCATCAGGCTTTCAATTATTTTTGTACCGGATACAACCTATTTAATTTATTAGGTCCAGTACAGTATAATTGAAAGCCCGATGACAGGTTTTCCGATTTTAAAATAGCAATCAATTATGATTGGCTAATTTTATATAATCAATACTGATTGGTCAAAAGTAATATTGTATAAATTTCTATTTTTATACGCATAATAACCACAAAATTTCAACCTACATGTCACTCTCGTTATAGTTAAGGTGATCTGCGAAATTTCTTTACTATATTGAGTTTATTAATAAACGTTGAGTAAATCCTCTATAGTAAGAAACCGATTTTCGCTGTACTTATTTAGAGTTCACCAACGAGAGTAACTTGTATTATAAACGTTAAATCGATATAATTTCTTAAATTAAAGAACGGTAAAAATTTTTTTTAGCCAAATTATTGTTTTAATGTATATCATTTTTTGTAAACCATATAAAAAAAGTTGTTGGTTTACACTATACAGATTTTCAGATTTACAAATGACATAGTTCAATTAATAATAACATAAATTGAGAAATGGTGCACCTTTGCTAAAATATATATTTGTCAATTGGAACCAAAACACTGCCGTGAATTTTAACCTGCATGAAGCATTAAAGTTAATCTTAACTCAAAACTGCACTAACCTTAACTGGGACTATTATTTTTGCCGGGAATATTTGTCGGAGAATTGTTGTCAGGTAATTTCTTGATATTTTTATCTCATCTTGAGGCACTAATCTTATAATTGTAAATTTAAAATTTCAATTCCTTAATCGTCCAATGCTACTACCATTAGCTGGATTAACTGAGGATATATGTTTGGCATAGTATTTATAGGATATTATTTCAAGTTACATATCATACAATAATGCATATAGTGTTTAAATCTATATGAGAAATCTGCAGTGCGCCAAGTGAAAATCTATTCCGTAAGCAAGCAAATGTTCATAGAATCTCATGTTACGTATACTTTCTTTATTATGTTTAACAAGCTTTTTCGTATATTGAAATAAAATTTAGCTTTTAAGCACTGAGCATAGTGCGCGGACCAAAGTGTCCGGTTAATGCGACTTTTTTACATAATAAAGAATTATAAATCATGTTCATTGCACATCACATACACTGTACATATAAATAATGTTCTATAAATTTGATCTATGCTATTTGTCACACCTGGTATTTTAATCCATGCAATTGATTCAAAACTTCGGATTTAAGTAGATAAAATTACCTTTTGATATACATAAGGTTTTTACAAATATAGTATCAAAAACATAACTTAAGTAATATGTCGATCATTAACTTTTTTGGATTTTCTGTTCAGAAACCCTTAGGAATAAATAGTAAAATATAGACGAAAGTATAACCGAATCGTTTTATATGCAAACCTAAAGTGATCACGATTGAAGGTTCCAAAAATTTCCTAAAATGGTTAATTCAGTATCGGAACATTTATCTCAATAGGAAATAGTTCAATGAGTTAATTGCAGTGCTAGACGTACAGTACCATTATATTACAAAAAGTAATATGAATTTCAAAATTGTAATTTACCTTACTAAATTGTATTTGTTCGAACTTTAATTACTAATCGAATAATATTTGACCACAAAATTTTTTTCGATTCATACATTCATATTTGGAATATAAGGATAGAAGGATGTTGCACTGATAAAGGTAAAAAGCATTCACGATATCTATTCTTAAATTAGTTGACATGCGTATGTTACAGTATGTTGGTAGATGATTTTTAAATCATATAAAGTAATTGATTACAACCACGAATAGTTTTTCTTGATCAAAACCGATTCCCACCATAGTCACAAGATGTAATAAGGAATTTATGTTCCGATTGTAAATAGTTAAAATAAAAAAATATTATTATTGTGGCGTGACTGTGATAAATACGGAGGTGATTATCACGGGAGCTGACTGTATACAGTTAAATTAACCGCAATAATCCATTTAGTTTCTGGATGAATCTGTGGATCTTAGATGTTTATTATTGAATTCTAAAAAAGGACATGAAATTATTTCGATAAAAACGTTTTTTGAATATGATTAGTTTTCTATATAAACCCTCGTATATTATAAAATTCTTTCTTGTGGGATCGAAAGCTTCAAAATCGTGGTAAAACATTCAATCAATTTTTATAATTGATTCTTCTTGTTAAAAAAGAAAATTCAATTTTCAAAAATATTCTTTATCTATTTATTTTAGCGTTTATACCAACCGATCCAATCATTTCTAATCAATTCAAACAAAATGCGAAAACGGGAAGAACCTTACGTCAAGTTGGCTTGTACTAGTTGTAAGAAGGCGCATGCAAAGTGCTCAGGTCATTCGATATGTGAAAGGTGCATCAATAGAAATTTAATATGCGAATATGAACAATCTGGCAGAAAACGTGGACCTAAATCAAAGAAACAAAGTTGGGAAATTATGATCAATTTAAAATGTTAATTAAACCAGTAAGTTATTCATATTACGCTTAAATTTGTTTTTTCCTTTCTTTTTTGCTTTAATTAATTAATATTCATCTAATTAAACTCTATCAATTTTTATTATTTAGATTATTTACTGCCTGATTTAATTTAAGTTATAAATTA
>CAJVPY010006177.1:0-10768 GCA_910591965.1 Dentiscutata erythropus | reverse complement strand
CACACTACATAAGCATAAATAGTAATGAAGATTACACTGCATAAAATAAACAAATCGTCAAAATTGAATATCGTTAACTAAATTATTTTGTCAGATAAACAGATATCGTTGAGTGAATAAAACAAATACAGTATCCTATCTGATCTTGGATAATGGATGTCAAATCCGAATCAGATATTCGGATTGCAACGTAACTTTACGTTACTATGCACATGTGACTCTCTATATTAGTTGTCCATTAACCTTGTCTTTAAGAAGTAAATTGAGATTAACACTGGATGTCCGACATGTGAAATATTTGCTAGAATTATGTTTGATAAAAGCCACAAATATATATGCTTTAATCAATATATTTAAAAGTAAAACTACGTATTACGCTCCAAATTTTAACGTTTACGTTTCCTAGTTTAAAATTGCACTTTGAGTGTGCGCTAGGTTGTGGCGCATTAATCAGACAAAGCAATTAATTATAATTTTATTCAATAAAATTCGAGTATATAAATTACATAAATTATAAATTTTAATAAAACGAAATACCATGTTTCAAAGATATCTAAAAGTTATTTCTACTCGATTTGTATTTTTATTTTCGAAAAAGTACGTATATTCTTCGTAACCTCTTGTTTATAGTATTGCTATTCGAATTCGAAGAACTATTCATATGCTTTCTCCATAATGTCTTTTCCAAATTTTTTTGCAATAGTAATTATCAAAGTTATTAATATGTGAAATAATGAAGAAATAATGGCTTTAAAAGTTTGAATAATACTGTAATCCCAACTAAATATCAAATATGTGTAGCTAATAAAATTTTACGATTTATAAAAAAATTCAACAAATATAAGAAACTTTTCATGTAGTTGACCTAAGCCATATTTTAATGAGAAAAGAATAATATTGACACTCTTCCTAACCTAACCGTCAAAAGAGGTTCACATTTAAAAGTTAAATTTTATAAACATTGTTACATACTTTCAAAGCTACCATAACAATCACTGTACACTCCATTTACATATACATACTAAGTATTACATATTTCTAACATGTTTACAATTCACAAGTTAAATGAAAACAGAAAATCTAAATTCACAATTTTGATTGGTACAGATCATTGATTACAGGATTACTACGGCACACATTTCTTTGAAGTAATAAACTACATGCATCATACCTTATTTATTTTTATTGATTTAGTGTGCTCTCAAGCGCCTTAGTCAGTAGATTTTTAATAATAAAAAAAATAGTTTATATAATTCCAATGAATAAAACATGTGATGATAGTTTCATTCGTCAGAGGAAATTTAATTGGTGAAAATCATTTAACCAAGCGAGAATATTTTTTGACAAGAAATGGAGATCAAGACGTCCCGAAATTTTTTATTGATTGACCTGAAAAAATTGTTCACTCTTTTTACATTACTGTCATAAATCTTCAAAATCGTTACCGACGGCGACGACGAATTATTACTTAGTATGCTAAAAGCTTCCGCAAATAAAAAAAAGCACGGTTAGTTTTTCTGTAGCAAATTCCGAAAAGAAAAAAACAGAATTAGGAACTGTTGTAGAGTGTGCTCTATTTTTCGTTGATCTATTATTTCTTTTCTTGTTCGATTTGCACAAACAAGAATCGTTAAGTGATACGTAATAAAAATGATAAAATGCTTGTTCAATTATTAATTGCAATCAATTTTCAATCTGCAATTCATCGCAATATTTGGGCCAACACATTCATACAGTAAATTACTTCAATTATATTATTATTTATATTATTGGTTTTCAGCAATGACTTATTAAATATGATTGAGCACCATCACAATCGATAGCAAATCAATAAACGATACATAACATTCAATATGAAATTCAATTTTTATTTTATGCTTTCATTAAGAACATTTTGGTGTTCTCAAAAATTTCTTAATGTTCTCAATATAGAAAAATTAAAGTTGTTTATTATTTAATGCTATCAGATAGAGAACATATTTTAATAAATAATGTTTTTAAATTTTGTTTAGTTTTCTCGGAAAACATTGTGAACATTGAATTTCGCACGCTGATAACAATATAAATTTAATATAGTGATAATATTTACTTAAATCTTAATTAATATCCACAATAAAAGTTTAAATTTGAAAATTATATTGTATCAAGGTCAAAAGATCACATTAATCGTCAAAAACCGGCTTCGGCGCTGATTGACTTACTGGGGACATGTTAAAGAATTAGTTAGTTAACCAAATTTATAAATACATTGTGACTCTCGATAAAGTAGATGCATAATTTAAAAGACTAATTAAAAAAATAGGTACAATAAATAAATAAAAAAAACGATAATAAGTCATAATCAATTTGATTCATCTGTTACACGTCTTGACATCGTGAGTCACTGTACATAAAAGCAGAATTTTAAGGACAATGTTTTGAGAGACAATATTCTTACCTAGATTTACCGGCTTAGGGACTTTTTGAAAGTTCAAAAGTCGACTTGTGTAAATAGCCTGCGGATGTGTCCGATAATTGATTCTGATTTGATTATGCGTTGAAGAATTTTCGCCCGAGTCTTTAATTGCCTTAACTTGTTTATATATTTCGGTTTTTTCATTTTCCAAATCTTCACAAAATTGTTTCAGCTTTTCAAACAATTCTTCAGCAGTTGGTCTGTTATGAGGTTCGGCATCTAAACATTTATTCATTAAATCCAAAAGTAGTTGAGGAACTTTACATTCGATTTTAGGTCTATAACCTTGACAAATAGATAGTACTAGTTGATGATCATGTGGAATATCATAATATGGTGGATATCCAGTAAAAACTTCTGACATAATTATTCCGAAAGAATAAATATCTGATTTTTGAGTGTATTCCTTTCCATTTGTATACAATACTTCTGGTGCAATATAGGGAAGTACTCCAAAAAACTCTTCAGAACTTGAATCATGGGACACTGGCTTACATAAACCAAAATCTGTAATGTAAGAGCTATATATATCTTGATTAACTATATTTCCGGAATGAAAATCTTTATGCACTAATCCAGCTTTGTGAATTGTATCAAGCCCATTAGCTATGAAATATAAGTTGGCTATTTTAAAAGCCCAATCTAATTCATTATATTTACTATCTAGTAATTTTCGGAGACTTCCTCGCTTTACATACTCCATAACCATCATGTAATTACCGTCTTTTGGGTTTTTAGTTATTCCATAAATCGCAACTGCCGAAATGCCTCCATACTTATGTTGATTTTCAACCTAAAATATTAACTAGGATAAATAAATTATTACACTTTAATAATAATAATTATAATACTTACTTCTTTCAAAAATTCTTGTTTTATATCTTTAGAATTATCAAGACTTTTTAAACAAATATCTATTTGCGAACTTCTCTTCCATTCAATTTTCATCCGATCAAATCCTAGAATAAATCCGTCAATCCATACTGCCTTAAAAACGGTGCCAAAGCCTCCTTTAGCAAGATATTTTATATTTGCAAATTTACTAAAAGGTATCCATTCAATGACGTCTTTAACCTTTTTGCATTAAGTTGTATTTGTTGAATTAATTTATCAATGTCTTGATTGTTACTTGTCCAATTATTAAATTCTTCTTTAAATCTTAATATTAAAAAATAATAATTATATAATAATTACATAATATTGTAATATTATTAAGAGTTATGATCTAAAAATAACTAATATATACCGTCTATTATGCGTTAACATATTAATTATTGCCTTAGAATTATTGATGCTTCCAATTATTGTAAAAATATTATTATTACTGTACTTACTCACTATAGTGACATAAATGATTTAGAATAGGGTTATATTAGTTTTGCATTTTGATTTTCGTGATTTACTATGAAAAATTTTGCTATAAAAAAACTTACCAACTATTATGGTGACATAAATTACGTGGTTAAAGTTGAGTTAGTCTATGTTTAAATTAACAGTCGTGATTTCTATCATGATTTACTGCAAAAAATTTTGTTTCAACTTACGAGCTATTGCAGTGACGTGGTTAAGTTTGAGTTAATTTATGTTTGAATTAACATTTGTATTTCTATCCGATTTACAGTAATAAATTTTGGTTCAAAACTTACGAGCTATTACAATGACACAGGTATGTAATTAAGTTAGTTTGTGCTGGAATTATCAGTCGTGATTTCAATCATTATTTACTGAAAAAAATTTTTTACAAAACTAACCCACTATTGAGGTGACATACAGCATGTAGTTGAGTTAATTTGTATTGGAATTAACAGTCGTGATTTCAATCATGATTTATTGTATTACAAAACTTACTCGTTTTTGAAGTCACACTCACTATATGGTTAAGGTTGAGTTAATTTGTACTAGAATTAACAGTTGTGATTCCTATCATAAAAATTTTGTTACAAAACTCACTCGTTACTGCGGTGACAACACAGTATGTGGTTTAATTAGTTTGTATTGTAATTAACAGTTGTGCTTTCCATCATAATTTACTGTAAAAAACTTTGCTACAAAACTTACTCGCTATTGTCGTATGTGGTTAAGGTTGAGTTAGTTTATATTGGAATTAACAACCATTATTTCTACCATGATTTACTGTAAAAAATCTTGCACAAACTTACTAACTATAGTGACACGTATGTGGTTAAGATTGGATTAGTTTGTATTGAATTCATAATTTACTGTAAAAAATTTTGTTACAAAACTTACTCGTACAGACTATTGTAGTGACACAATATGAGGTTGAGTTAGTTTGTATTGGAATTAGCAATTGATTTCTATCATGGCTTACTATAAAAAATTTTGTTGCAAAACTTACAGACTATTGCAGTGACACAAAGTATGTCGTTAAGTATTGAAATTACCAATCGTGATTCTTATCATGATATATTGTAAAAATTTTGGTTACAAACTTACTAGCTGTAGTGACATGTAGTATGTGGTTAAAGTGAATTAGTTTGTATTAGAATTTATAGTCATGGTTTCTATCATGATTATTGTAAAAAATTCCATTGAAAACTTACTGGCTGTAATGACATACAATATGGTTAAAGTGGATTAGTTTGCACTGGAATTAACAGTTGTGATATCCATAATGATTTACTGAAAAAATTTTGTTACAAAACACTTACCAGCTGTAGTAATACATATGCATATGTGGTTGTATTGGAATTAACCGTCGTAATTTCTGTCATGCAAAAAATTTAGTTGCAAAACTTACCGACTATTGTGGCAATATACATATGGTTAAAGATTAAATTAGTTTGTATTACAATTAACAGTCTGAAAAAATTTTGTTGCGAAACTTACGCGCTATTGCAATGACACAGCATGTATGAGTTGGTTTGCATTGGAATTAATAGTCATGATTTCTATTATGATTTACTATTACAAAACTTACTTTCTATTGCGGTGACATAGTACATGATAAGGTTGAGTTGGTTTGTATTGGAATTAACAGTCGTGATTTCTATCATGATTAAGGGTAATAACAGATATTACATAATATTCTGAGGGGGAGGGGGTCTCTGATTTTCTTACGTTTGAAATATAAATTTATAATAGCCAATCAAATTTCTCTTACGTGGTGGGGGAGGGGGTAGAGGGTGTAGTAAAAAAATATTACGTAATATCTGTCATTACCCTAACTATAATAAATTTTATTACAAACTTACAGACTATTGCAGTGACACAATAAGCAGTTATGGTTAAGTCAGTTTGCACTGTGGTTTCTATCATAATTTACTGTAATAACTTACTCTCTATTGCGATGATGCATAGTATGTAGTTAAGGTTGAACTTGTATTAGAATTAATAATCGTGATTTCTATCTTGATTTACTATAAAAAATTGTTACAAAACTTACACGCTATTGCGGTAACACGTAGTATGTGGTTAAGGTTGAACTTGTATTAGAATTAATAATCGTGATTTCTATCTTGATTTACTATAAAAAATTGTTACAAAACTTACTCGCTATTGCGGTAACACGTACTATGTGGTTAATATTGAGTTAGTTGTATTGGAATTAACAGTCGTGCTTTCTATCATGATATACTGTAAAAATTTTTGCTACAAAACTTACCCGCTATTGTGGTGATACACAGGATTGAGGTTGAGTTAGTTTATATTGGAAATAACAGTCGTAATTTCTATCATGATACTGTATATGTAAAAAAATTTTTGTTACAAAACGTACCCGCTATTGTGGTGATATATAGGATTAAGGTTGAATTAGTTTATATTGGAATTAATAGTCGTGATCAGTGTTAGAGATTTGAAACTTTTTTTTTGTTCTCTGAGAACATAGATTTTAAATTTTAGGTTCTCAGAAAGATTTTTAATGTTCTCAAAAGTTTTTAGATATAATACAATTTACAAATTTTATGTTCTCAAATGAGAACATAATTTTTAAAAATTGTGTTCTCAAAAATATTTTAATGTTCTTGAGAACACTGAGAACATTAGATATCTAACACTGGTCGTGATTTCTATCATGATTTACTGTAAAAAATTTTATTACAAAACTTACAAGCTACTGCTACTGTAGCCATATTCACAACATGGTTAAGGTGAAGTTAGTTTGTTTTATATTAATAGTTATGATTTTTGCCATGAATTGTTGTAAAAAATTGTTACAAAACTTACTCGCTATTGCGGTGACACACAGTATGTGATTAAAGTTTACTTTGTTTTGAATTAATAGTCGTTATTACAAAACTTACAAACTATTTCATGATATACAGTATGGTATGTGATTAAGATTTAGTTGGTTTGTATTCTTACTGTAAAAAACTTTGTTATAAAACTTACTAGCTGTGATACACAATATATAGTTAAGGTTGAGTTAGTCTGTATTGAAATTAAAAGTCGTGATTTCTATCAATATTTACTGTAATTAACTTAGTTGCAAAAACTTACCGACTATTGCGGTGACACAATATGCGGTTAAGGTTAAGTTGATTTGTATTGAAATTAACAGTCGTGATTTCTATTATGATTTACTGTAGAAAATTTATTGCAAAACTTACCGACTATTGAGCATGTGGTTGAGTTAGTTTGTATTGGAATTAACACGTGATTTCTATCAGATTTATTATAATAAATTTTCTTATAAACTTACGCCCTATTGCGGAAGGTAGAGTTAGTCTATTGAAATTAATAATCGTGATTTATTGTAAAAAAAAATTGTTTACAAAGCTTACCTTCTATTGTGGTGTATGTGGTTAAATTTTGTGTTAGTTTGTATTGGAATTAATAGTCATGATTTCTATCGTAATTTACTGTAAAAAATTTAGTTATAAAACTTACAGACTATTGCGGTGGCATACAGATCGTGGTTAAAGATTGAATTAGTTTGTATGAAATTTACAACGTAGTTTCTATCATGAGTCACTATAAAAATTATTCTACAAAACTTACTTGCTATTACAGTGAAATACAGGTTGTGGTTAAGGTGAATTAGCTTGTATTAGAATTAAACAGCCGTAATTTCTACGATTTACTGTAAAAATTTTGTTACAAAACTTACGATCTATTGCAGTGACACGCAGTATTTGGTCAAGGTTGAGATGAATTAGTAGTTGTGATTTCTATCCTGATTTACTGAAAAAATTTTGTTACAAAACTTACAGACTATTGTGGTGATATACAAATAGTTAAATTAGCTTGTACCGTATTGGAATTAGCAGTCGTGATTTGCTGTAAAAAATTTGTCACAAAACTTACTAGCTATTGCGATGGCGCATAGTATGTGGTTAAGGTTGTTTTAGTTTGTATTAGAAATAACTGTCATGATTTCTATCATGATATACTTACGAGCTATTACGGTATGTGGTTAAGATTGAGTTAGCTTGTTTTGGAATTAACAATCGTGATTTCTATCATGATTTATTGTAAAAAATTTTGTTATAAAGCTTACGAGCTATTGCGGTGTCATACAGCATGTAATTAAGGTTAGTTTGTATTGGACTTAATCCATCGTGATTTACTGTAAAAAAAATTTGGTATAAAGCTTACACCCTAGTGCGATATATAATTAAGGTTGTGTTAGTTGTAGTGGAATTAACAGTCGTGATTTCTATCATTATATACTATAAAAAATTGGCATAAAACTTACATGCTATTGCGGTGACACATGGTATGCGGTTAAGAAGTTTGTTTTGAAATTAACAGTCGTAATTTCTATCATGATTTACTTAAAAAGATTTTGTTGCAAGACTTACTTGCTATTGCGGGAACACACCGTATGTGATTAAGATTTAGTTTGTATTATGATAAAGCATCCACGATCTCTTTCATGATTTACTGTAAAAAAAATTTTTATAAAGCTTACCGACTATTGCAGTGACCCACCGTATGTGGTTAAGTTAGTTTGTATTGGAATTGACAGTTATGATTTTTTGAATTACTGTAAAAAATTTTATTGTAAGCTTACTTGCTGCAGCGATACACAGTAAGTGGTTAAGGTGAGTTCGTTTAAGTTAACGGTCGTAATTTCTTGACTTATTGTAAAAAATTTTATTACAAAACTTACAAGCTGTAGTGATACACATGTGGTTAAGGTTGAGTTCGTTTGTTGCAATCAACAGTCATGATTTCTATTTGATTACAAAACCTACTTGCTGTTGCATTAAGTGAATTGAGTTAATTTGTGTTGGAATTAATAGTCGTGATTTCTATCATTATTTACTGTAAAAATAAATTGTTACAAAACTTACAGACTATTGCGATGACAAAGTTTGTGGTTAAGGTTGAGTTGGTTTGTATTAACAGTCATTATTTCTATCATGATTTACTGTAAAAAATTTTGTTAAAAAACTTACTGACTATTTCGGTGATACACAGTATGTGGTTAAGATTGTATTAGTTTGTATTGGAATCAACGATCGTGAAACTTTTGTTACAAACTTACCCACTATTGTAGTAGCATACAGTATGCGGTTAAGGTTAAGTTGGTTTGTATTGTAATAACAGCCATGATTTCTATCATGATTCATTGTAAAAAAATTTGTTACAAAACTTACTGGCTATTACGGTGACATACAGTTTTTGTTGAGTTATTATTTGCTTCTGGCAAATTTAACCTAAAAAAAAAATTAACGAATACACATTATACTTACAACTCTTTAACTAATTTAAGAGCTTTTGTAGCCCATTCGTCATCAGACCTAATTTTTAACAATTTACTTAAGGTAGTAATTGATTCATCATATTTTTTCATCATGTAATAAATTTCTCCTTGATATCTTAGTGCTACTATATTATCTGGTTCATTTTCTAGAAGTTTGGTTAAATCGTCAAGCGCTTTATCATATTTTCCCATAATATAAGAAATTTCTACTCGATATCTTAATACCATTATATTATCTGGTTCGTTTTCTAGCAGTTTAGTTAAATCTTCAAGCGCTTTATCACATTCGTCCATATGGAAAAATATTTTCCCTCGCTTTGTTTCTAATAATTTGGTTAATTCATCTAAATCTGTCCTGTTTTTTTTTCCATGATAATTTTTTATGGATTTTTTCCCATAATGATGATTTTTTACTGAAATCATCGTCAGCAATAGTGATAAGAGATATATATTATTAAAAATTATGAATATGCACAAAAAACGATAAAAATTTAAATAATAAATAAATTTACCAAAATATTCAAACTTCTTATGACCAAAATTGCTTCTATAGATGCATCTTGTGATCTTAGTCCAATGCATGGATACAAATTATTTTTTATATCATCGGGTAAGTAGCATGCAATTCCTTGAAATATAGCGAATATCAGTCTAATTAATTAATTTATTAAGAGAAAAAAAATAAATATATACTGTAACAATAGATTTACCTAGGTTTACGCCATTTTTAGTATAAAATATCATCTTGTTTCTAAAATATAGCATCCAACCGTATCGCCAGTAGTATATGGTAGTCCATGTGGTGCTCCATATTGCCCGTAGCTTCCAGAATAAAATGAATATCCATCGTCACCATGGTAACTACATCCCCATGATCCATTTTCCTTATTTTCTTCATTTTCCTTATTTTCTTCATTTTCCGTATTTTCTTCATGTTCCTTATTTTCTTTATTTACCTTATTTTCTTTATACTCTTGTCCTAAGGGATATTTTATAGATGATAGTCTGTAATAATAAAATATAAAATAAAAATTTGTTATTACGTACCAGGCATGAGTATATCATTTATATAGGCTAAACCATCTATCGTCATTTTTTTATCGCTTTGCTTCGTACAATATCCGACTCCAATCATTCTATCAAAAAAACAAGATTAAAGAAAAGATTGCAAGAACAAATATAATGTTCTTGACACGAAATAATAATAATAATTATTATTACCCGTTTTTTCCTCTATTTATAATTTTAATTTCAAAGTAAAATATTCCATATTGCGGAGGGATTGGATGATTTGCTCGAATTATAGCAGCTTTATAATCATCAGGACCTTTAATTAAAAAGTTGTTTTTTATCAATTAACAAGCTATGATAATATTCTTTAATTAAGCTAACAAGCAGTGTCATTAAAAATAGTTCTGAGATTTTTCATTTCATCTTACTTGTATAAATCACTTTAAGTCCACTTGAATCTATGCCAATAAATGGGGATTTGTCTTTAATATCCCATGCAGTCGGGAAAACAATATCATTGGATTGACTCTTTTCAGTATCATCGGACTGACTTTTCATATGGGCTAATTATTCTCATTTCATATAAGTAAAATTGTGTGACATTTACAAATTTGATCTGCATCGTACTACCA
>CAJVPY010006176.1:0-10770 GCA_910591965.1 Dentiscutata erythropus | reverse complement strand
ATAAGTTTTTATTAAAAAAATTAAACTTTTTAATAAAAACACAGGCAAATTTGCCTGTATTACAATTTAAGGGATAAGGTTTACAACAACCCCAATACTTGCATTCTAGCCATCTTCTTACCCAGATTCTTTATCGGTCCCTCTCTTACTTCTAGCTAGCAACTCAAATAGGTTGGTCTGCCCAGGCTTTAGATGCCTAAGAGATGCCCTTCTCTTGGTCCATACTTTCGAAGCATATGTCTTTTTTCTCCAGTGCGACAACTCGGCAGTTTGGCTGATATGTCCTCTGCCAGCGGACCTGGTTGCTTGGTTCTCCGATCTCGGGCCCCAGTTTGAATTCAGCCTTTCTGTGATACCGTCAAAGATCACTGCTACTTCCAATTTAGGACTTTCCAAATGGGTTTTCGGTTATGCCAATTCCTTGAATTTATTGTGCCAAAGCTTCTATTACAAGATGGTGTAACTGAAGTTACAGATTAGTTTTAGATCTAACTAATAAACATAGCTGTCAACCGAAACACAAGCCTATTTTTCAAATATCGTCATTTGTGAGATTTGAACTCTAGACCTGCCATTTGAAGAGGGTGACAACTAAACCACTACACTAAGTCACCACACCTCTATTTTACAAATTAATACAAGATTATTATAGGTTAATAATTTAAAAAATTAATCATCTTTGTTATTTATTTTTTTAAGGGATAGAATTTAAGCTAATTTTCATATTATGATGTAAAAATAAAAGAAATAAACTTATTGATTCAATTATCTTTTACAGAAAATTGATATTGGGCTAACACTAGCAAATAATATTTTAAAAACATTAAAATATTTTTTTCAAATAATAGGTATATACAATATATATAGAAATTATCATATTATATATAATAAATACTATTTTTAAAAAACTATAACATTCAACAATCAAAACCAATACTCTTCTCTGCAGATCCTCATACTAATTTTTGAGCTAAAGAAAATATACAAAAACAACATCAAGTCCACTAGCTAGTAAGGCTCCAAGGCTTAAGCAAAAAGAAGCAGCACAAAAATCTACTTAGAGGTACTTAGAAACATATCTGGTCCAACTCTACAGAAAGAGCTCTAGAGACCAAATAAACAATTTTCGTAAAGAAATTTTTAGAAAAACAAAATTTTTGGAGAATCGGCCTTGACCCTGTAGCGTAGATCACTGTAACAACAAACAGACACGTAACATGTCAAGCCACCAAAAAAGTAAACAACGTGACTGATCAACAACCGGTGTCATACAAACAACAATTTTCACATGCATTAATATACTATTTAGCATCACATATAAAAATAGAAATTTTTATAAAATTGGTATATAATGGCAAATCTAGAGGATTTTAGAGACTTTTTCAAACAGACAGAGAGAGAAAGAAGTGTTTTATATGCCAAACAGCATGCAACAGTACGAAATGAAGATGTACATGTAGCAGAATATCTTGACACAAGTGATATTCACCTAATCGCAGTTGTACGCAACATAATCAAATATTATAAATAGGCTAAAAGCAAAGAAGTTAGAGACCAGCCTCTGTCTGAAGAAGAGAAAAAACTTCTTGGGCATAATACAGACATTGAAATATGCTTAAATACATGTGTAAAGGGCAAAAATGGCCCAATTATGATGGATTTCTACTACACTAATGCAAATAAATCAAGCATTTTACTAGTCACAAATACAGGTACTAATAATATCTTAGCAGAAATCAAAGAAAACTCTCGCAAAAGAATACTTGAGAAACAAGATAACAATAGTGTTATAACAGAAAACGATGCCAAAAAAATCAAAGCTGCCTTGTTAGAAAATAAGATGGGCACAACAGATTATGGCCTAGAGAGGCAGATAACCAAAAGAGCATCAGAGAGAGAAAGATACCAAAACAAAAGATATAGCAAAAAACAAAAAAGCCAAGAAAATATTTATAGTTTAATATAGGCCCCAAGAGGGAAATTTGCTACATAACAGTTCATGAATGAACAATATTACTTTTTCACAATATGGAACCTTTCAAAACACACAAGTGGAGCTGAGATCAAGCTATATCTTGAGCACTATGGCACAACAAATATCATAGAATGGCAACAAGGCCAAAGAGAGAAAAGAGAGTATATATAAACATAGTATTCAATACAAGAAAGGAAACCCACCCACTAAATAGACAATAGTCAGTACAATTGGGGCAAGGAAAAATATACAGAATAACTCCAGGAAAGTTTGACAAAGCTATGCTAGACGAAAAAGATAGATTCAGATATACTATTAACAAGGTATCTAGAACAGCCTTAGATAGCTTGCTACTACGACAGTTAAGAAGATACAAGATACAAACAGTATATATAATAAACAATAGTAACAATCATTAAAGTGGAAGAGCTTTTGTTTATTTTAAACGAGAAGAGGTCATGATTTGGGCTCTTAGGTCGACCATATTCTATTATGATAGAAAGCTGGAATGACAAATATCATTACAAAAACACTTTAAGAAAGGCAATTCGAAGAAATAGCAGCATGAAGGGTCAGGTCAACTGCAAAACAAAAAATAGCGCAAACAGACCCAGGATGAAAATGATGTAGATCCAAAGACTGAAGAGTCTGAAAAAGAAGAAGAAGAAACAACCTCAAGAGAAGGAGAAAAGAGAGAAAAAGACCAAAATAAAAGTGGTTTATTACAAAACAAAAGTAGCATGAAGACAAAGTTTAATATAACTAGACAACCTTTGACGACAAGAAACCAAGACAAGGAGAACTCTTACCTATACGATTAACAAGAGGGTAAAAAGCAGCTAGTAAAAGTACAAAAGGAAAAGAAAGAGAAGACTTAATATTCACCGCATTAAAACAAATTCTAAGCAGGCTAGAAAGGCTCGAAACCCAAAACTCAGGACCTTACACTGGAGTCACAGGGGCCACTCCTGCGGATCGCTTCTAAGGGTACCATGGGCGAATCTATATATAAAGCCAAGATGTCTAGAAAAAAAGGAAGAGAGTTAATAGAGAACACTTCGGAAGATAAAAACCAACTCCCAGGGTTACAAAAAGGAAAAGAAAAGAAGTGAAGGGAGAATAATCTCGAAAAGAAACTTCTAGAGCCCAAAGGAAAAAGGAAAAACACATATAATTATTTTGGGGTTTTAAATATAGGGTTTAACAATATTAATAGTTTAAAAGACAATAAGAACAAGTTAATGGCAATTATAGATTATGCAAAAGAGAAAAACATAAACATTTTAGGAATTGGTAAACGATCATTTAGTAAAGAAGGCCACTTCATAGTTAAAGAGGAGAATTCCTACAGAAGCATATGAGCAGATGCAGAGTCTAACAAAAAGAAAGGATCAGGTATTGGTGTTCTAATAAAAGAATCCTGGGAAAGACACATCACACAAATAGACAAAACTAGCCTATATTTTTTAAATACTAGCTTGGACTTCAAAAGGCTTATAATATACATTATCTTCGTATATGTTGCTCCAAATAACAAAGATGTTCAGACAGAGATATTAAAAAAGCTAAAAAGTACTATAGATCAGCGTAAAAAGAAAGTACAACACTTTATCATCCTTGGTGATCTCAATATTAGTGCAGAAAAGTGTACAAATAACAAATTAGGTGATATGGAGCTACAGTCTAAAACAAATCTAAAGCAAAAAATCATATCAACATTAGAGAGAAAAAATTTTTGTGATGTGCAAAAAACAATGAATCTGCCAATCTGGACAAATAAGAATTCAGAAACTCATATCGATTATATATGGGTATCAGAGCAGTGGAAAAATAACATCATAAGTAGTAAAGTTGATAAGATAGATATATGCACAACGAGCGATCACAAACTTATACATGCAAGTCTCCTTACAGGCCTAGAGTTGAGAAAAGTCCAGCCAGCGAAACAAAGAAGGTGGAATAGAAAAAGAGTAAATATAGATATTGATAAAGCTTCCAAAGACTGGCAAAATTACAGAGATTTTCTAGACAAAAAACTTAAAGATTTGTAGCAAAAAAAAGATTCAAAAAACTTAAATAAGAAGTGGAATATTATTGAAAATTGTATAAGAGTAGCTGCTAATACATACTTGCCAAAAAGAAGAAAAAACTCTGAGATCTCACAGGTTAGCAGAGAAGATAAATAAACATGCAACCTCAGATGGGTAGTTAAGGCCTGCAACAAGAGCTGTCGCAAAATTAAAAAAGGCACATTTCAGAGAGAAGATGCAGAAAAGCTACTGAATCAATTGGACCAAATACAAAAAAACAATAGCAGAAATTTTTTAGGTGATGCAGGTATCTTAAACATAGAAAATCTCAAGACCTGGGCTAAAATTATACACAAAAAATGGCGGGTGAAAATTAAAAAGTTAGAAGAAGCTGAGATAAAAAAATGTATAGAAAAAAGACATAGTATAATCGTCTCGAACCAACAGAAAATGCTTAACAGTTTGCTAGATCGACCATTCAGAAAAATTAAAATAGATTGAGTCGCCAAAGAAATAGAAGAAGAGGCGGAACTTCTATATGAGACAAAAGAAGTCCTTGAAGAGATCAAAGAACACTTTCAAAATCAATTCTGGGAGAGAAGTATGACAGACCCAAACACATTGCCAAATAAATAGGCAAAACAATATTCTCTAAGAGAGAACATAGATGAAATATGGTACTCAGGGTTATCGAACGATATGAGTATAGCAGAGTGGGACTGTGCCCTTGCACAAGTCAAAGCCAAGTCAGCCCCAGGGACCTCTGGGATCACCTATCTTTTGATTAAAGAGGCAGGAAAAATTACAAGAAAGTTTTTTATGAACCTTGCCTCAAATTGTATAAAAACTGGCACAATACCAAAGAAGTGGAAGCTAGATATTCTATATCCAATACCGAAAACAGAAAAGTAGTACTATAAGCTTAATAACATACGACTGATTTTGCTTCTGGAGTCCTTCAGAAAAACAGTTGTGAGAATTGTAATGAACAGACTAGCCAGGGTTTTAGGAGAGAAAAAGATGCTCAAAGAGAGAAATTTCGCAAGTCTACCAAGAGAAGGAACCACATTACCTATACATCTTCTAGGCTGCCTAATAGAAGAGGCAAAGAAAAAGAAAAAAGAATTATAGATGATATTTTAGAACATGAAAAAAGCATATGACTCAGTTGGACTAAGGATGCTAAAGCTAGCTATGCAACGAATTAAAATTTCTAAAATCATAGCATGTTTCATTATAAATCTATATAAAAGTAGAGAGATGAAGGTCTTAACAAGTATAGGTACACAACAGAGAGTTTCGCAGCAGGTGATAGCATAAATCAAGGAGAAGTAATATCCCCTTTAGTGTGGCGAATCTTTTATGATTTTCTGCTAACTGAGATACAATCGAATCCTAAACGAGGCTATAATTTAGAAGTACAGTGGCCAAGTGATTTTAGAAAGAACCTAACTTGTTAACAAAGTCTGAGGATTCCAGTTATCACTTATACAGATGACACCACATTTGTAGCAAACAGTAAGCAAGAGCTAGAAGAAACAATTGTTATTGTACAAAAATTCTATAGAATAAATAACATAGAAATAAACAGTAAAAAATCAGAGCTTCTGGTAATAGAGGAAGGAAAAAGGAAACAAGAGCCAAGGTGTATAGAAATCAGACCAATGAAAGAAAAGGTAATAGAGAAAAAGTCAAGTGAATCTACAAGATTTTTGGAAGTATGGTTATTCAAAAAAATCCAGCCAGTATCATGCACTAGAAATTGCCAGAAAAGAAATTAACACGATAATAAAGGCATTAACAAGAAAAAATATAACACTGGCACAGCTAATCTACATCAACAACAGAGTGCTATTACCAAGACTAAAGTACAGGTTACAACACAGTATTCTTCTTAGAGAGCAGTGTGACAGGCTGCAGAGCCCTTTTTTGCAGCTAATAAAGAACAAATTGGACCTGGCTATCACAACAGCCAACGCTATTTTAGTATACAAAAACATAGCAGGTCTAAAAACAATCTGGCAAAATCAAATGGCATATTATGTAACAAAACTCAGAAAACAAATAAACAGCTAAGAGGATCTTAACAAAGCTGTATGGATCAGAATTCGGCAAGCGCAAATAGATTGCAAAAGCCCTAGATGCATCCTAGGGCTGGAACTAGCAAAATTGAAGAAAGTACATTTTAAGCAAAATTTGATTTACAAGATTGTAACTGAGGCAAAACAGATGAACCTAAGTTTTAGATCAGAGAAGATGGAAAAAAATCTTGAACTTACAAAACAAGGTACTGAGATAGTAAACTTACTAGAACCAAGACAGATCAAGAGTTTTGTACAAGGAAAAAAGGCAGGAATCTTTGTGTTAAAGCAATTATGTAATGAAACAGGCAGCAAATTACTTACGTAGAAACAGATCAAGCAATGCAGATTTTGCAAAGCTGCTGGCAAAGTACCTAGATGGTTTAAAAACATTGAGGAAAAGGTTTTAGAAAACGAGGAGAATCGTTTAATCAAGCCCACTTTTAGAACCAAAATGATAAATACTTTAAGCTCTATAATAAATAACGACAAAAGAAAGAAGGAGTGGGTTTTGCTAAAAAACAGAAAAAACGAGTTGAAGATCAGGAAAATAAATAAAAAGAAGGGGCACAAAACCTTCGTAATTAAGCATTGGAAAACGATTCCGAATCCAGATAACAATATGATTAGACTCAAGAAGTGCTTGGGTTGCGAGCAGAATATGAACAAAAACACGATACTAGAAATATGCCTAATAAAGAAAAAGCTAAGAAGCAAAGCAGTTGTTATAAACCCAAACTTTATACAAAAAGTAGAATTCCAAGTACACGTGCGGGAGCTAGCAGTCCTAGTAAGCTGTTTGATAGATACACACTTCAGACCAGAGGTGCCAGAAAACTGCAATGGTGAGAGGCATGAGTCCCCATTAGAAGAAATTCTTATCTATCCAATAGAAAAAGAAATAATCGATTAAGTGCTTGAAGGACAACAGACTAAAGAGGAGCTGAAACAACTCGCAACACAACTAAAGCCGTACAAAAAAATATCCTTCTACACCGATGGGTCCCTATCGAACTCAACAGAGAATCTAGAAAGAAGAGTAATGGGAATAAGATGGGTAGCTGTCACAGAAAATAGAGCCAAGAAGAGTGAAGACTTTATAGCAGATTTAAAGGAGCTATAAAAGATTGGCCGTCATCAACTAGAGCTGAACTGGGTGCAATATGGTCAGCTTTATTAACTGCACCAAACAAGGCTGTAGTAAATATTTATACAGACAGTGCAGCATTGATTCAGGCAATACAAGCAAGCCAAAACAAAACCAAGCCAAGCAATATAGTAAAAAAGAAAAATCTTAGTCTCTTAGAACAAATATTGAGAACAATTGAACTTAAAGAACTAAGAGTATGATTGAACAAGATTAAAGCACATAGCGGAGTGCAAGGAAATAAAAAGACTGACAAATTTGCAAAGGAAGGAGTAAACAGTCCACTACTTCTAAATCTAAGATGGCCCTAGAACAAGCGATCGATTGCTAAGTTAAGATGGAAAGAAATACGAGTAACAACACAACAAGAAGTTTTGTAATATAGCTCACCAATCTAAGTATTGACACTAAATGGAAAAATCTAAAAAGTATAAACAAATGGGCTGAGACAATTTACAAAGAAAATGAAATAGACTGGAGAGAGGTTTGGAAAGATATGAGCAAAGTTAAGGGTAGAAAATATATCAGCTCTTAAGCACATAAAAATTGGATCTTCAAAATCAAGCATCTTAACGGTTTTCTTCCAACAATGCAAATTATAAAACAAAGAAAAAGAGAGTTATATACAGATAACACTTGCAAGATATGCCTCCAAGAATGCAAGACTCAAGATCACTTAGCCGAATGTACCAAGTTACAATCAACTTGGAGCAAGCTTGAAGAAGAAGGATGCTTAGCAATCATTAACAAGGTAGAGAAAGAAAAAGCAAATTTGAGAATATAGATAAGCAGAAAATAGCAGAATTAGTTTTCGGCAAAAGTCTTGATGAAAAAATTGTAGCTAAAAAGGAACTAATAAAAGGCCTAGTAACAAAGCAAAAAGTCCAAAGAATTTGCTCACTAATAGAAGAAGAAGTAGGAAAGAACTCTAAAATTCTACAAGCCTTTATCGACAGTTTTTCTAACCATTTTCACAAGCTTATTTGGAATCCTCAATGTAAAAAGGTGGTAGAATGGGAAAAGAAAGAAGGCATAATGAAAGGGAAGAAAACAGAAAACACAAGAAAAAAAAAAAGTGAAAAGGCAGAGGAACAAGACAAGGAAAATAGAGACCCATCAAGTAGTACAAAAAGAAAAGATATCAAAAGAACCAAGGTTAGCCACAAAGAAGAAAAACTTGACATAGTCAAAGAAAAGAAAGTCTAACCAAAGAATAGGTTTCATGGGGAGCCAAACCGGCATGGTTCTTGCTGGTTAAATCAAAAGGGTTTTTTAAGCATGCTTGACATGGCAGACAACGGCTAATTAATAACCAAGAGAGGTACCTTAATTGGTACGAAATTCTTAGAAAGTTAAGAATTCTAAGAGAAATAAATCGTTGTTTTGGCGAGTCACACTGGATAAATGCTTGGTGAGTCTTTTTTAGATAGAGCAATATACTATAAAGGCAACATATACTTGTATAATAGTCAAATAGTAGTTCAAATAAATAAAGACATGACTGCTTAAAAAAATAAAAAAAAAATAAAAAACTATAATATTATGACTACTAGTTAATAACTAGTTAATATTGAGAGCCTACTATATTATTAGATTAAAAACATTATAATTAGAACTGGCATGGACCAGTTTAGAGATCAGAACTGGTTTTAAAAATTCAAGTTTATCACACTAAAATTTGGATTTATCATATCATTTATTAATAATAATTAATATGATAAACTTGAATTTTGGTATAATAAACTCGAATTTTGATGTGATAAACTCAAATTTTTAAAACCGGTTCTAACCTCTAAACTGATCAATGGTAAGCTTGACCAGACCAGTTTGACCAATTTAACTAGTTGGTTAAAAGGCTTAGTATTGGTCAAATTGGTCAAAGAATATTTAAATATATAGTATATATATATATACATATTTTTTTCAGTATTAAGATAACCTCTCTGGCCAGAAACTTTTTATTAAATAGAAACAACATTATACAATTATAACAAAGGTACATTAAGCCACATATGCACCTTTTGGATGCCTAATTTAAGTAGTCTGCCCAAAGATTCTACACTATTTGCTATACCTGCACCCCAACTAGAGGGGTATCTATTTAAACCTTCTGGTTACAACCATCAGTAGCTTTTACCTAACCAAGGTATAACTCACTATTAGTGTTCTACATGATTCAGACCAGGTGGGTATTTTTGAAGATCCGTACCCAGTCCGAATATCGATTCGGATTTAAACTTAGGGTCCGAACTTGTATCATTTAGATCCAGGTCCGGTCCGGATTCATAAAATTTCAGATGCTATAGTTGAAGTTCTAGTGTCCTTGCTAAAAAAAAAAAAAAAAAAAAAAAAAAAAAAATAAATAATTATGGCTGTTTTCATAAATTCTGTGATACTTGATAAAAACTAGCTCTTAAAACCCGGTCGGTGACCGGGTTCGAGTTTCTAATTTTTTGCTAATTCTTAGGCCTCAACATTATTAGTTTATAAGACCTGGTCAATAACTGGGTTCGAGTTTCTAATTTTTTGCTAATTCTTAGGCCTCAACGTTATTAACTCTTAGGTCTTAATATTACAATATTAGCTCTTAAGACCTGGTTCTTGACCAGGTTTGAGTTTCTAATTTTTTGCTAATTCTTAGGCCAAAATTATATTGGTTTTAGAACTTTGTAATGCCTGAGTTCAAGTTTCTTTTTTTTTTATTTTTAAGCCTCAACTATAAGCCCAATTTTGATTTAAAAGAACCCAAATTGGGTTCAAAAGAACCTGAATTAGGTCAAAGAACCCAAATTGGGGTAAAGAACCTGAATTGGGTTCGAAAGAACCCGAATTTAGGTCAGAGAACCTGAATTGGGTTTAAAAGAGCCCGAATTTAGGTCAGAGAACCCGAATTGGGTTCAAAAGAACTCGAATTTAGGTCAGAAACCCCGAATTCTGTTCAAAAGAACCCGGATTGGGGTCAAAGAACCCGAATTGGGGTCAAAGAACCCGAATTGGGTTCAAAAGAACCCGGATTGGGGTCAAAGAACCCAGATTGAGTTCCAACGAACCGAATTGGGTTCCAACGAACCCGAATTTGGTTCCAACGAACCCGAATTGGGTCCAAAGAACCCGAATTGGGTTCAAAAGAACCCGAATGGGGTTCAAACGAACCCGAATGGGTTCAAACGAACCTGAATCAGGTTCAAATGAGCCCGTATTGGGTTCCAACGAACCTGAATTTGTTTTAAAATTATTTTTTTATATTTTTTTAAATTATTTTTTTATTTTTATATGTACATTTTATTTAAACCTATTTTTTAAGTCAAATTAAATTATTTTTTTATTTTTTAATTATTTTTTATACATTTTATTAATTAATTTTTTTTTTGTATTTAAATTACTTTTTATTATTTTTAATTTTTTATATGGTTTTAAATTATTTTTTATTTTTTATTTTTTTTAAATTATATTGTTGTATTTTTTTATTTTTGTACATTTTATTAATTTATTTTTTTGTATTTTTTAATTTTTATTATTTTTTAATTTTTTATTACA
>CAJVPY010006175.1:0-10772 GCA_910591965.1 Dentiscutata erythropus | reverse complement strand
TACTCTCAAGGTCCGGTTAACATACATTGTTTGTTGTATGATTTTTTTTATTTCGAAGGCGAATTTCTACTTACTATTTATTTTTATGTTAGAAAGCGAAAATGGCGAATATTACTTTTAATTATCGTGTCAGCAGTGATTATTCAATTAATATAATGCATTCATATTGATTCTTTCTTCTGGAGCTTCTATCCATGCTTTAAAAAAATAAAATAAAACTAAGTAATTGTGAATGTTAGGATTCGTAATTTATGCCACCTAAAATACAAGGTTAAAAAAATATACCATGTTGAATAATATCTAAAAAACTTTCATGAATAACCTTATTTTCTGGATCAAGAAAATTGTCACAAGTTTCTCTTTTGCCGTTTATAACATGAGTTATTATATCGTCTAATTTCATATTACTATAAGGGATCTTTTGGTAAGCTAATTCCCACATAAGCATTCCAAAGCTGTAATAAAAAATTAACCAGTTATGACGAAAAATTATTAAATTGTAGCTAAAACTTAGAAAAAATAAACTATAAAAAAAGAAAAAATACCTGAAAGTTTCACCTTTTTGGTTATATGAGATTTGACTAGAATTATCTGTTTCTATCAACTTTCTCGGGAGCCATCCAATTAATAACTTCTTTTGGCTGATTTATTGCTATATTTGTCTCATTATCCAATATACGTAGCAAAATGAAAATTTGCGAGTTTCGGTTCCATAAAGTGTGACATCTATACGTACAGCATAAATGATAATATGTTAGTTATATTAAATTTTAACAAATATAGATTATGCAAAAAAGGCAATTTGTCATCCCACCATTATACGTATGTATTCTCACATCGAATATCATTGTGAAAAATACCAATGGAGCCCAAAAACATGATCCCTTTGTATATCTCAAACACAGTTTGAGCTTTCTTGGTTATAGATCTCTCTCAAATTTCCCATTTCGACCCACTCGAAAATCATGACCTCTTTCCCATCAATTTTGGAAAGCCCGTAAAATTTTTCAATATTCTGGCATTCACCTAGTTTCCCTAGAATTAATAACTCACGCCGAAACTTATGTTTATCTGGATCACGTGATTTGCACGCAACCTCGATGAAACCTTTATAGACCTTTTTTATTATTTGTTCTAATTTATCGCTATAATCTGATTTGTGGATAATTAACGGATCCTTTAGCAAGATTGGATCAAGTTGTGGGATCGAGTCATCTGTTCTTTCAAGTTGGTTTTTAATGTAACATATATCTTGATAAATGATATTTAATCGCTACATTATTGTTTAAAATGACGTATCAAATTTGTAATAATGTGTATCAGTGGAATGTTTACTAATTTCTTGAGGACGTGTTACATTATTGAGGATTGTCACAATAGAGAATTCACAATACCTTAATTGCTTCGATATTTATCGTAAAATTCAAATCATTCATACAATCATCATACTCCTTCATTATCCTTCATTAATTCATTATATTTCTTATTTATGCCCGTTGCAAATAATATTGATTCCAAAAATCCTAAATGTGTCGCTGTTTCTGCAAACATTTTAATCTTCTTCAGAACAGATTGAAATTTAACAAATAATTCTTGATGCTGTAAGTCTCGGAATTTTTCGTCACATTTGATCTGTGATTTCCATGATTTTATGGCTGTTTCGACAGATATCATGCGGTTAATTATAGATCTGGACATGCTCCTATTGGATTGAGCATTCTCATGGATTTCAAATATTTCATTTATTAAAGAGATGACCACACCGAGCATTGGGACAATAGGTGATAATGCATTGTTAGTAACATTGACCACTCTTTCTATGAGCTCGCCTAATTCTGGCCTGGTACTTATGATTTCTGGGGCAATTTCTGTTTTCGTTGTCATGATGGTTATAATATTATTTTATTTTAATTTTATTATTTTAATTTATTTTTTTTATCTTTTTTATTTTTTGCTTTTTAAGTTTTTTATATTATATTTGATTTCTTTCTTTTAGGTTTTTTTTTAAGTGCACATCTTTCTGGTATTTATCTGCTTGATAATATATACAACCAGGCCATTTAAAATTATTTATACGCGTATAATTGATGTATGATTTGTATTATTAATCCCTTTTTTAACACCTGCCTGTGATGTCATCCGTTGATTGGGCCAATAATATTAAAGAAATAAACGCGGGCTTGTCCGGAATCGTCGTATCACCAAGCTGTCAAACATTAATGATAGTACGACCTAAACGAAAACTGGCGCTAATATAAGCCAAATTCGATATAATTCTAAAAAAGTAAATAAACACACTTAGATAGAAAGGGTATTTTGACGAAGTTCTCGATATAAAAAATTTATTTATTTCTTATCATAAAACTAATTAAAATTCTTTGAAAGGTGAGTATTTAGACGAAATGTGATTATCTCGGCGTCCAATGATTATTATATTCGTGTATTTTATTCCTCACACTGAAAGGAACCGACGGTGAAAAACCGCTAGAATCTGATCACTGGATCCTGAGATATATTCGTCTAAATAGTGTAAGTGCCTTAGATTGTCGAGGCTTGCTTGTTACAGTCCACCAAATTTAGGAAATCTATATGCGGAGTGACCCAGGCTTCTGATTGGCTGAAAATTATTAACCATTTGATTAATGTCTTATCGTTATAACAGATAACAGAGCGCTTAAAAATATCTTATCCGGATCACTATCTCAGATAAGATTATTCAAATTATCAATAGTGAACCAACTGAATCTCATAATGAGAGTAGGCATAGCTATAATAAATTACTCGGACTAATAATACCCGGGTAGAGATTTTCTTGATGGGTACAATCTCTAATTCCATTCATAGCCAAGAATATGAACGATCGAAATGGAATATTTTAGTTGAAAGATATTTTTTTTTTTATAAAATAAATAAACGTACGTAGATAGAAAGGACATATTGACGAAGTAAAACTTTTCGGTATAAAAAATTTATTTATTTTTCTTCATAAAACTGATTAAAATTCTTTTAAAGGTGAGGAATTGTGATTATCTCGGCGTCCAATGATTATTATATTCGTGTATTTTCCTCCATCTTATTTCTCATATTGAAAGGGATCAAACAGTGAAAAAAATGCTCGAATCCGATCACTAGATCCTGAGATATATTCGTCTAAATAGTATAGTAAGAAGTGCATTATGAGATGGATGTCGTAGTACAACTTACGTCCTTCATCTGATTGTCGTGCAAGAGCAGGTTTTCCGTCAAATTTGGGAATGTTTATGAGGAGTGACCCAAAAAATATAGACTTTCGATTGGTTAGTCAATTCGATTAATGTGTTTGGGCTAGATAACAGATAACTGATAGCTTATCCGAATCATTGCTATCGCTATCAAACAATTACCTGTATAATTAAAAATAATTACCTTTCACGTTAACGCATCAGATAAGATTATTTAAATCATAAATAGTTGAACCAAATGAATCTCATTTAAAGATTGTAACCGGGCAGACATTTTTATTATATAGCTATAATAAATTATCCGATAACCGGGTAGTTTAATAATACCCGAGTAAAGATTTTCTTGACGGATACAATATAATCTCATTCACTGCCAAGAATACGAGCGATTCAAGTGGAATATTTTAGTTTAAAGATTTTTATTATTTTTATTTTTTATAAAATAAATAAACGTACGTAGATAGAAAGAGTATTTTAACGAAATTAAAGTTTTTCAATATAAAAATCTGGTTATTTTTTTCATAAAACTGATTAAAATTTTTTGAAAAGTGAGTATTTGGACGAATTGTGATTACCTCGGCGTCCATTTATTATTATATTCGTGTATTTTATCCATTTTATTCCTCACACTGAAAAGAACCGAGCGGTGATCGAATCCGATCACTGGATCCTGAGATATATTCGTCTAAATAGTATAGTTAGTATTGAATTGTATACCGTACACAAATTACGTCCGATATTTCACCTGATTGTCGAAAACCTGTGCAAGAGCAGGTTTTCCACCAAATTTGGAAATTCCTATATGGGGTGACCCAAAAAAATTGGTAGTCAATTAATTAATGTAATGTTATATCGGATAACAGATAACGGTATATTCAAAGATAGCTTATCCTATCGCTATCAAACAACTATCTTTCACGTTAACACATCTGATGAGATTATTTAATCATCAATAGCTGAATCAACTGAATCTCATTCATTCCAAGTGGAACATTTAGTTGAAAGATATTTATTTATTTATTTTTTATTAATTAATAAAAAAAAAAAACCTTTGGCGTTATCACTGTGGGACGTTATATGGTGTACAAAATTAGATTGATATTATAAAATATGGGATGTTATTTTGTAGTATGAATAATTCCATATCGGCAGATTTTTCGAATTTACTATTAAAAATTCCAAAAATATTTAACAGCGAATAACTTTTATCCACTGGTCCGTTTTCAATGAAACAATTGCCAAAATGTTCGCTTCGACGAGACGAACCTAATGGTCCCAAAATCGTCAAAATCCAATCACAGGATCCCGAGGTTGATGGAGATTTGTGTGTTTTCGGATTGGTTAAACCAATCCAATAACACCCGAAGTGAAACAAATCATTAACGGTATCGGGATACTGCGTTCTTGTTTTGACGATTTTGGGACCATTAGAATCGTCTCGTCGAGGCGAACATTTTGGCAATTGTTTCATTGAAAACGGATCAGTGAATCAAAAGTTATCCACTCTTAAATACTTTTGGAATTTTTAATAGTAAATTCAAAAAATCCGCCGACATGCTAATAGAATATATCGAGTTAATTATTATTGTTACTATGAAACGGTATAATATATATTTAGGAATTGGTTTGAACTATCGCTGTCGTCGTAATTACTGAATTATGACATATATCGTAATGCTATATTTCCACAATGCCGTGCTGCTGGTATATTGCCGTACTGCTCATTAATTTTGCCTCCTATTTAATGATTAGTCAACTTTTATATAGAAGAATAGTGGATTTCGATTATCTGTTTAATTAAAAAAAGAACTTATAATTGGACAAGTGACAATCACGACATTGATCAATTAATTCAACAAATACAACTTATTAATAATGCAAAGTTGTTTAATGACATAATTGAATGGATGCGTTTTAGTAATTTGCAAACATGAAGTATCTTACTAAAGGAGCTTTTTCACCGTTTTTAAAGCAGTAGGATATATTATAGAACATGATTGGAAGAAAAATGAATGGGAGGGAATGTCGAGAATAGATGCTTGTTTAAAAAGTCTTGATAATTATGATATGAAACTAGAATTTTTACAAGCATTATAATTTATTGTCACGGCTGATGCTGAAATTTTGACCTATTTTATTATGAAATTTTAAAAATTTTTTGGGCCTTTTGGTTAGGGATTAGGTTAGGGTTAGGGTTAGTGTTGTTAGTAAAAAAAGTATGTGAATTTTAGTAGGTATTATATACCGGGTGGGTGAAAAGTCTCTATACAGTTATTGCAAATATTATATATAAATTGTATTTAAAATTATTATAGGTACTATAAATCTTAGCGGAGATAGTAAAAAAAGGGACCTGTATAGAGACTTTTCACCCACCCGGTAGATTTAAATGGGGACCCTAAATTTCAGCATCAGCCGCGACAGTTATGGATATGCAAGAGGTTGTACCCGGGTAGATATTTTTATTATAGAGCTATAATAAATTATCCGGATAACCGGGTAATTTAATAATACCCGGGTAAAGATTTACTTGAATCTCTAAATATGCAAAACGAGAAAGTCATCGAAAATTATTAGATAATAAATATAATGAATTAGTTTGGAGTTCTAAATTAGCTAACTTACATTTCATAGCTGAAAGGCTTTATACAATTCACAAAGCCAATGCATAAAGATTTAATATAGTTAATCAAAATATGTTTGATTCTTTCATTACTGATTTTGGTTTATGTAAGCCAGTGTCACATGACTCATTCAAAAGAGCTCTTCCAGATATTTATTCTTTCGGAATGAATTTTTTATTGGACATCCACATATTATGATATTCCACATGATCATAAACTAGTATTATCTATTTGTCAAGGCTATAGACCTAGAATCGAATGTAAAGTTCCTCAACCACTTTTGGATTTAATGAATAAATGTTTAGATCTAAACCTCATAACAGACCAACTGCTGAAGAATTAGCTAACCAATTTTTTTTATGATTTGAAAAATAAGAAACTGAATTATATAAACAAGTTGGAGAAATTAAAGAATCAGGCAAAATCCCTCAACATATAATCAGTCAACTCGGCAAGAATCATCCGCAGGCTATTTACACAAGTCGACCTGAAACTTAAAGAACTCCCTAAACCAGTAAATAAACCAATAAATCCAGGTAAGAATATTATCACTCAAAAAATTATCCTTAAAATTGTACTTCAACATACAATGACTCACGATGTGTAACGGATAGGTAAGAATCAAATTTATTATGACTTTATTAACGTTTGTTTCGATCGATTATGTCTATATTTTAATTAGTCATTCTACATTAATCATCTACTTTATCGAGAGTCACAACCTATTTATAAAGTTGATTAAACTAACCAATTCTTAAACATGATTTTAGTAAGTTAATCAGTATCCCTTTTTAATTTAAAATTTATTGGCAGGCACCAATTAAGCCTTCGATCACTATAATAAATTTTATATATGTTTTATGTTGTTTATTGATTCCCTCGAATTCGGAATCAACATGAGCCATTTTTGAATTTCTACCGATTAACGAATGATCTATTAATGTTATTAACTATTTAATAAAAAAAAAAAGAACGCTTACCCTTTAAGTCATTTTCTTCTAGCTTGTAAATTGCTTGAGCAAATACTAGAAATATATCAATATATATATGTGAAAAATTCGGTATACTGTATTATTATTCTAAATGCCAAAAGTATTTATCCGAAAAGAAAATATACAATCGAAATTTGGAATTCTGCATCCTAATATCAAATAAATCAATAAGGTGAATTATACAAAAATAATTGCCCCACAAAATTATTCGATTTCGTTAAGGCAAACAGAGATTAAGCGAAAATTTCGCGCTAAATAAACTTTTATTTGTTGACTAAAAGTTTTTCTTAATCAATGGATCGAAATGTGAATTTTAATTAGTGTTGGCCAGGGTTGGCAATGAAGCCAATGGAGTTATATTGTTACGTGAATGGAGCTCAAAAAACTAGTATCCATTGGCTCCATTCAGAGCTCCATTGGCTCGAGTCGCAACTCATTGAGCTCTATTGCCAACCCTGGTGTTAACTGATTAATCCTTGACCATTCGGATCAAGAATTGTTACGTTGTTAGTGTTGATAATTTTCACATCGCGTCCTTATGTGGTTTATCTGAGTTTTGTTGATCTTGTCGTTCTATCTTATTAATCTGTTCGCGTGACCGTAGATAAGCTATATTCTTTTTTTCGTAGTAATTCTTCATTTTCTTGATAAGCTTGTGATATTTTTTTTTATCATCAGTTGAGTAGCGATTAGAATTAAAATAGTATTAGGGTTGAAATATGTATTCCAATGCGTATCTTGAGAAATATGTATTTATAGACATCGTTCCTATAGTTGTTAGACGAAACCTCGAGGTTTCGCGCTGACGAAACGCGAAACCTAGTTTCGTCTTTCGTCAATTAAAATTTTAAATGACGAAACTATAAAGGGTGACAAAATTAATAAAAGACGAATATACAAATAAATGTTGAATATCATTGAAGATTATATGTAAACAAAACCAGAAATTTATAAAATTTTATTGTATAATAGGCGCTTGAATTGTTTGAAGGGGGTATTCTATATTATATTATACATATCAGTTCTAATGAAAATCGCTTGGTGCTTACTTTGTGATATTACAAATCTATTTTGTCAGTATGTTTTAATTCATTATCTGTGTTATTTCATGAGTACTGTACTATGGTTTTTTGATACTGATCTCTGAATATTATGAATGTTAATTCAAAGAAAATAACGTTCGTTTTTTTTTTTTTTTTTTTTTTTTTTTTTTTAGTGGGAGCACTAGGGTTTCATCTTTTTGAGTGTAAGGTTTCGTCATTTTAAGGTTTCATCTTACGTCAGAAATTTGGGGTTTAGGTTTCGTCTAACAACTATAATCGTTTCCACCTTCAGACTTCGATTTTGGCTTTATTCGATTTCTCATTTTAAATTTAGCAGTTTTGAACTGTTATTTTTGTTTATTTTTTCTCTTATTATCTATCTATTTATTTATTTTTACATTTGTTATAATCGGTTTCTTTTTCCTATCAAGCATTATAGAGTTATTTAATAACTTGTATTATTTCTTGTTCAACCACTTAACACATCCGGAATTGTCTTATCGCAGATCCTTAAACCCTACATAGCATAATCGTTCGCGTTACTATCAGAGCTAATTTGGCCCTATAGCTTCTCGCTCTCCCAAACCGATAGTAACAACGTATCCACTTTTGAGAAAAGAGGAAATTATGGTTTCACGGATTTGAACGCGTTTTGAATTATAATCTATTGATCATACACTATTGGCCTTGACTTCATTTTTACAAGCGTTTTTGCTTAAGTTAATAAAATAGTGATATCGATATACATTTTTCTATTTTGATGATTAATTTTTCGACAGCAAATCATGCACTTCATTATTTGTATTACCTTTGCGCTTCATATAAGTTGGATATTAGGTCACGCAAAGTAAACTTTTCGTTTTGCATTACCCACCGACCCACTTTTTCAAATTTTCAAAAAAAATTTTTTTTACAGCTGTTTTCATTATTCCTGGGACACCTATAAGAAAATTAGCCGAAAAATTTTTCGGCCGGTGATTTTTTCGGCATATAAATTCAATAAAAATTGATATAATACTGTAATATATACGTAATTTAAATCAGGTTGCTAATATAAATAAAAAATTATGCACATTTCTTGTTGAATTCAAAAAATATGGTTCAAACCATATTTGCTGGCAAATTATTGAAAAAATTTTAGAAGGCCTATCAACTCGAAAAATTGCAAAACACTTAGGTGTTGGTAGGTTTCCTATAAGTTGGGTTCTTGTGCATTTTCAAAGATATGGTTGTATTGAAAAACTTCCATCACTTTCGGGAAAACCACGTTCTTAAATATGAATGATATAAATTATCTTTAAGTTTTAATGAAAGAAAAAACCTGACTGGTACTTGTATGAATTACAATCCGAGATGGAACTTTGGTTGGGACATAACATTAGTTTTACAACTTGGATATATGTGCAAAAAGATAATATTTCATATATTTATACATATTTTTATTTTATAAACATTTAACAATATTAATTTTATAGATTTCAAAACTCACAAAAGAAAGAAATGAAGTTGATAGAAACAATTTCATTTTATGAATATCTCAGTATATACCAAGTCTGTTAGTTTTTTCAGACGAAACTGCTTATGATAGAAGAATATTATCTTGACGCTATGGCTAAAATTTTTCAGGATATATACAATAGTAGTTATGGCTTTGTCATGGGAATTTTATAAATTTCTAATCTTTCTTTGTCAATATGCAGCAAATCATTTCTAGTAAAGTTAAGCATCTTATTGTTCTGGTTGTTCTAATTGTTCTGATCATTCTTAGCATGCCCCCAATTTTTTTTATCACATTCAGGTTGTATTTATAAGATTCAATAAGTTAAATTAACCTTTGATTCTATAATTCGATGTTTGCATTGTTGACAGTCGGATAACTCAAAAGTATTTGCTATGGACAATAAAGATTCTAGAGAATCTTTAATTGTTAGAACTACTGTGAGCTTTGATTGTGTTGATCATAATTTTTAACACATTTTTGATACATATTAATTAAGTCTTAATTTTTTAGAATCTCGACTTTAGTTGAATTTTTAGTTGAATTTTTAGACCAATCAATGAATTCTTGATCGTATCCAACTTTTTTAATATTAGCACCTAGTGATGGGATCTTCCGCATTATTAATAATTAATAATAATTATTAACAATTGGCCCGAGTTATTAATTAAAAACTACTTAATAATATATAGTAGTATTAGTTAGCTGAATTTTGTTAATTTTTGCCAGAAATTTGGTTGTCAGGATGATTTGTTAGGATTTTGACCCAAACAATATCAGATATGCAGTTATTAAAATGCTTGCATAACAATTTTTAACAATTACCGAAATTATTAACTATTACTAACTATTATTAACCAATTAATAATTGTTTTATTATTAACTAACAACTCGATAGTCCCATCACTATTAGCACCTATTCATGTAATATATTTACTATAAAAGCTAGTTTAATATCTGAAGCCTTTTTTTATATTTCTTGTCAAGTTTTATTAGTGTTTTATTAGTTGACAAGAACAATCTTTTTCATTAACTTTCGCACAAATTAAACATATTGAACATATTGGGCAAGCATTCAAATGAAATTTAATAATATTGACATTATAATAATAAAATAATTTGTATTATATTTATTATGGTAAATTTTGAAATTGGAGCAACAATGTAATTTAATTTATGACATAGATATCATATCAATATTACAGAAATAAAAATTGGACGAATTAAAAGTATATATTTTATATAGCGATCATGCTGAAAAAATAACTTAACCTTTCGGCTAATTTTTTAAACAGCTGTAAAAGTAAAAATGGAATAATTGACAAAATTGGAAGTTAAATAAAGGGGAATTTACATATAGGTACCCGGAAAGTGAAAATAATAACAAATAAGTG
>CAJVPY010006174.1:0-10772 GCA_910591965.1 Dentiscutata erythropus | reverse complement strand
TTTTAGTTGACGAAAGACGAAACTAGGTTTCGCATTTCGTCAGCGCGAAACCTCAAGGTTTCGTCTAACAACTATACATGTGACGATAATGTATTGACAATAGTGGATGTAAAATTCTATTTAATAGAGATGGATTTATTAGATGAAATTCGAATAATAGCAAAAATCTGTTTGACCTCCAGATATGTCACGGTTGTAAATGATCGTTGGATGCGAATAAAACCTCTTTACTCTCATTAGCTAATATGTGGATTGGACCTACACCATTATGTCTTCAAGGGTTGACAATTCCGGAACAACTTTTGATTTCCGTAGCCTATTTATGCATAAACCTTATTCAGCTTACTAACCGAAGACATACACATCATAGATTAAAAGGACATATCATTACGTTTACACAAAATCAAACTTCACTCGCTACTATTTTACCTTTACCTGAATATTAATTATGTGACTATTTGAAAGTTGTGCTTGTTAGACAAGAATGACCATTAGAAGAACAGTTAAAAAAAGTATTACGTATAAGGAGATATAGGGTCGCTATTGCTTTAAACTGGTTAATGAATCATAACGTTCTATATAAAAATGTTGAACTAGATGAAGTAAATTTAAATTCATTACTGGATAATGAAATACCAACTGCTCTAAAAGCAACCACCATGATAGCTGATACAGACCCGAAGGAAATAGAACATTATACTGGGTATATAGTAGATATAATGGACGATATTCGTGATAATTGCATGGAAGATAAACTCAATTTAGAAAAAGAAATTTTTGACTGTAATGAATTATTCAATTCTATTGACAGTATTTCTGAACTAAGAAGTTCAGGTATGGTATATGCGGATAATAATCTTATTCTGAAAAAGACCGCACATTGAAATTACTCAAAAAAATTGTACAAAAATCGTCTAATAATAGAAAAGGTAATTCAAATATAATTTTAATGCCATATTCGAACAAATCTAAAAATGAATATACCAATCCAACACTTTTACCCGCCACATTTCCAGTCTTATTTCTCTATGAAATTGGTGGCCATGAAAATGAACTTAGAAAACAACATGTGCTATTTATACAATATATTGAACATTTATTACGACTTAATGATAGTAAATTTAGACACCATCGTTCATTTATTTTTGCCACATTTGATATTTTGTATAGAAAAGACATTGCCACGAGAACATATTTAATGACAAAACAAGCAAATTTCAAAAAATCTGCTGATATAATTTCAAGACTTACATCACATGACATGAAAATTGCGATCAAACAGGAACAGAATAAACAACCTGTGACTAATAACTCTGTACTTGAGTTACTAAGAAATATCAATGTCATCGGTGAAAAAATTATGGGATCTAATCAGTTGCGTAAACACCTTCGTAATGAAATTTGTGCTATTACCATACGAGATGGTGTGCCTTCATTATTCGTAACGATTAATCCTGCAGATATCCACAGTCCAATCATAATGATGTACGCAGGAAAAAAAATTGACGTAAATAATTTGCTCTCTGAAAATTTTCCCACCGCAACTGACAGAGCTAAGTTAGCTTACCTTAATCTGACTGCAGTAGCTAAATATTATGACTTGCTTATAAGAAATATAATCAAAACTATTCTTGGTTATAGAAAATCGGATGGTGGTGTATTTGGTGAGATAAAAAATTATTATGTGGTAACAGAGTACCAAGATCGTGATACACTGCACTGCCATATGTTAATTTGGCTTTATGGGGCCTTTAATCCTGAAGAAATACGAAATTGTCTTCGGAATGAAAAAAAATTTGGAATACAATTAATGGAATATATAAATCAAATCGTAAAGGAAGATATTAGTTATCTTTTCCCTGATGGTAATTATGTAACTGATGAAATGTTAAATGATGAATATAAAACACAAAAAATAGGTAAAGAAAAAAAAATTCATCTATCATTTTTACCTATCCTGGACCCTAAATCTCCTAATTTTGATAAAGGATTTTATCTTGATGTTCTTGCAATTGTGAAATGTGCACTTGTTCACAAGTGTACTAGAACATGTAAAAAATACCATCATGGCAGAACATCTAACTGTCACTTTGACTTTCCCTGCGAATTGGTCGAACCACCCAGAAAAATTTACCCTGAACTAGGAGTTATCATTCTTCAATGACTCAATGCTAATATTAATAATCATAACCCCTATATAACAGCTAGTAGCTATGGAAATAATAATATTAAGTTTATTGCAACAGTTAAATTAGCACTGGCTTATATCCACTACATTACGGATTACATAACCAAAACTAACACAAGTACACATAACTCATTTCTCATGTGCGCTATAACTTTGGATAAGTTTATGATTAAATTACCTAACGAATCATCAAATAAATGTATGATAAGATCACGATGACTAATAACAATGTGTCTTAATAAAGTTATAGGACAAACAGAAATGACTGAACCTCAAGTATTAGCATATCTTCTAGGCATTAATGACCACTATACACCAAAAAAATTTATTACAATTAATCTAAATTCTTTTGAGCTATACTTAACCTCGCAATATCCGATTAAACAATATTTTAAATCAATGACTTCAAGTAATCAAAGTGACAATAGTTCAGACGAAGATGATGAACTATGTCAAGAAAATGATAATAATAACGATGAGATATTTACAATAACTAACTTAGATAGAAAAATAGTTACAATTAATTTATGAATTGATTACATGAACTGTGGAAGACAATTAGAAATTATATGTCTTTATGACTATGCTGTGATGATCCATAAAATAAAAATAAATAATAAGGAACTTGATAAACTTGCAAGGCAGAAAAATCAAGATGGATGAGCTACAAGAGTGGATAGATTTCTCTTTGAAGGCAGAGAAGTGGAATGTAACGAAGCCTGTAATTATAACATTATGCATTCTCAATATTCAACGCATATATAGATCCATTGGTGCCATGAAAGTGAAAAAATCCCTGTTCTATGCGGGAAAGGAATACCACGCAAAGATGACCCTGAAAATACAGAACATTATGGTCTTTGCATTCTCATGCTTTTTAAACCATAGAATACTGCATATGACCTTATAACAGAACACAATTCGTGGCGTGAAGCATGTAATACATTCTTAGAAAAACAAAATCTAATACCATGATTATGATCGATAATTGAAAATATTGAACTTTTACATCGATGCACAGAAGAAACAGAGTTAGACCGTAGATTACGTAAAATGTCACTTAAAAATCCTGAATATGCGAAAATCTGATGGATAGAAAGAACTGTAGTTGGTTATAAAATACTTGATAATGATATAAAACTGTTAGATGAGCAAATAGATGATGATTCTAATAGTATAATCTTAGACCTGTATATGATTATGCGTTCTGGATTAAAGAATATAAAATTTGTCAACGATGCCATGTTACACTTATATCTAAAAAAAAAATTTAATATTAAAACTAAACTGAATTTTCAAAGTGAAATTAGTAATTTGTATAACAACAACCGAATCCGACCTTCGGATGAAAATGACAATTCTCTAATTCAACGATGGCAAGAAATAATTGCATCAAGAAAAAAAATAAAATGGATAGACAAAAATGAAACTAGTAATGAAACTCATATACCTGAATTTTTCACAAATACTCATAACTCACGAACAAAACTATACAATGTAGACCCACTACAAAAAATTTTAATAAATCTAAATGAAGAACAAAAGAAAGCTGTTCTACTAATTTGCGATTATCATAAATGCAATTATCCCAGTAACCCTGATAAACTATCACAATTATTAATATATATAGGCGGTGCCGGGGGAACTGGGAAATCAAAAATAATTGAGGCAATCCGTGAATACTTTAATCTAATTAAACAAAAAAAAACTCTAGCAGTTTGTGCACCGACCGACTTTGCCGCGTCGAATATCGGAGGATGCACCCTACATTCCTTGTGTGGATTTAAATTTGATGATGATGATAATGAAAACTATAAATACAACTTTCAAAATGAACAAACTCCAAAATCGCTGGACAAATATAGAATACGTCGTCATAGATGAAATCTCTATGATAGGACAAGACCTATTAACCAAGTTTCATGCATGCCTTAAAGAAGCAAAACATCCAAAAGATAATACCGTACTATTCGCCGGCTTAAACATAATTTTTGTAGCGATTTTGTACAACTTCCCCCAGTTCTCGATTTACCTTTATATAAACCCAACAATATTAAAAAATGATAACTTCTCATCTTACAAAATCTATTAACGTTCGAACTTTAATAAATATAAATAGAAGAGAACTGTGAAAATTAGCAAAACATGTAATAATACTAAAACAACAAATGCATCAAATCAATAACGTAAAATATTCAACAATACTGAACGATTTATGATGTGGTCAAATAATGCCGTCACAGTATGAAACACTCCAAAATCGTATAATAACAGAAAGAAAAATAAATATGCCTGAATGGAGAAATGCCATATTTTTAGTCTGACGAAATGATTTATGAATACAAATCAATTTCAAAGCCACTATCGACCATGCAAAAAAACAACAATCAACCTATCTATTATATCTGTGCTGAAGACACGTACAAATACAAACCTATCTGTGGTAAAATACGACAAAAATTTTTAAGCATAACAGACACAAAATCAAATACTCTATGTTGCATAATTCCACTATTAATAGGCATGAAAGTAGCTTTAACGATAAATATATACACAAGTAATGGCATGGTTAATGGAGCCCGAGGCATACTTCATAAGATAATATATGATGTTACAACATCGGTTATAAGAAATGTAAATGACGAGAAGGAAAAAATTATCATTTTCAACAAACCTCCTAAATACATTATAATAGAAATTCTTAACCAAAAACCGAATGAGTATGATGGTCTTCTACCGAATCATGTACCAATTTACTCCATTAAACGAAAATGTAAATATGCTCATAAAACAAGAGATGGGACAGACATAACTCGAGAATTCCAGAGAAAACAATTACCTATCACTCCAGCTTTTGCAGTGACAGAATTTAAATGTCAAGGCGCTACATTAGAAAAAGTTATAGTTGATTTAGATGGTGGAAATAAAAGAGCAGGTATTTATGAAATTAAAAGACATAATGATACTTAGACCTTTTAATCAATCGAAACTTAACATAACTATAGATTCAGATCTTGAAAAAGAACTTGAATGCTTTGAAAAGCTCTTGAAAATAACAAAACAATTACAGTAGTTACGTGTCCTAATACCAATCATTATGACTAAAAATAAAAAAAAAATCAATAACTTAAACAATAACAACATTAACTAAAATGAAAAAAAAATAATTGCCTTGATATGAAAATCTCACAATAAAATTAATTACATCATTTAATAATTTTGCTTATAAATATATAACCCTAATTAATTACCCACATATAAAAATCACCATTAAATAAATTAATTGTGATACTAATCACTAATAAATAAATTAATTGTAATACTAATCACTATGATCACTAGAAAGTAATCAATAACGAATCACGTGAAACAAAACCTTTCGAAAATTTAATACTCGAAATAATAAAATAAAAACTTTAAACATAATCATTATTAAAACAAAATAATATTAGAAAAAATAAACGAATTAATTAAAAATATGATTATACTTGAAAAACAATTATTGAAAACTAAAAAAATATACATAATCATTAACGCTAAAAACTTGCATTGCTATTTATATACAAAAAAAAAATATAAAAACTGACTATTATATATAAATGACTCGCAATCAAACATAACACAAAAAAAAACAATAACAATAAGCTAAAAAATAAAATTATTCATCAACATTCACAACCTTAACCGCTTCAACACGACTTCTCATATTATGCACTACAGGTTGAATAACTTTCTCCTTACCCTTATTTTCCTTACCAGAATCACAAATATTTCTTCCACTAACATTTGCACCACTAATATCATGTTCATCAATATTATTTACATGAACTTTACTATCTACAACTGACTGCTTGCAATTACTATAAACAAAATTAATATCTTTAACATAAAGATCATCATCCTCAACATTTTCAACTCTAGTATGTCTTGAACAAGAACTGGTAACATCTAAATCTACTAGAAGTTTATCCACTTCACCCAAAAACACTCCAGGTGGCTTCTCAATAACATTTTGATGAACGGTTAAAAACTTTGAATGAACTGACCTATACAACCCAGATGTAGACTGAGAATCGTTTAAACTAGAAATTTTCCTCTTACCCACAGAACAAAAATCGACAAAAGAAGTATCAACAGCATATACATTTAAATCTTCCATATGACCAACAACAAAAAGAACAGATTCATTTGGACAAACAGAATTCATAAGATACTTAAAATGACTATTAAGATATAAAAAAACAATCTTAATAACAAAACTAAAATTCTTGCCAGCGTAATCATTTACCAACAATTTAAACATCGCACTTTCACTATCAATTTTCTTTGGAAAATTTTGTGCAACACCTACTAAAGAAACTTTTAAGGAACAATGATTTGAACCAAGATCCCTTTGGAGAGTAAGATGCATTGATGACAAAGCTGTCATCTAAATTTAACAAGAATCAGCAAAAGAAAAAAAAATAAAAATAATACAAAACATAAATTGACAAAAACAAATTCATCTTTAAATGAAATTTGCCATTGTAAACTCCAGATACAACTTTTCCACAAACACTATAAAATTCACCTCTAACAAAAACTGACTGAGTATTAGGATCTCTTTCATCCTTATTAACCGGAACAAAAAGAGTCACTTCAATCTCGTGATCCTCACTTTCAACTGGATAAACACCCAAAGCCCAAACAACAGAAAAATTTGATTCATCCTTATCAGTTTGACGAACTTGAGTTATTTTAACAATGTTATCAACACAACAAGACATCTTGAAAAGTTAAAAAAAAAAATATAAAAATCAAACCCCTTATAAACGATAAATAACATAACAATTAAACATTCAAAAAAAAAAAAAAAATCTCACGAAACATATATCAAACCAATCCAAAAAAAAAAAAACGATACATGAAATCCAAAAAAAATTACCTAACCAAATTAAACAAATAAAAATAATTTTCACATGCACAATAATAATATTTACAAATACTAATAAACGAATACAACAAAACACAAATACAACAAAATAAAATACTCATATAAACAATAAATAATAAACCAAATCAATACATGTGAAAATCACATAACCTAATTAACACATAAAAACATACAAACAACAAACACGATATACATACATAAATAATACACGTATATATACAAATAAACTAAAATCAAAAAAAATATTAAAATTAAATTATCAAAATCACCTAAAAAATGTAACCATAAAATAAAACAATAATGTCATAATATAAAACAAACACCTGCAAAAAATAATAATATTAAACCAAAAATCAATAAGAACACACGTTAATCTAAAATAAATAAATAAAAAAATATAAAGGATATTATAAAACAAATAAATATGAACTCAAATACTATATAAAAATTACATAATACAACAAAACCAATGACCCAAACACTTATTAATCAAATACTTCAAAAGCAATACAATAAACCACAAAAAAAAAAAAAAACACCAACAAAACTATATATAACACGTGAACGACACTTACACACTAACATTCAGTTAGTATTTAAAACTGATAAAACCTAATCAACTAGACAACTTAACCAACCACTAATCGACTAAGTCAACTAATTCAACTTAATTGACAAACTAAAAATTTATTAGACAAAATTTCAACTATCGTTTTTTTTAAAATTTTCATTAGGCAAGTTTGCTTATTTTACAGTATCAAAAAAAAAAAACTCCAACCAATCAATAACAATAACAAAAAATTTGCCTATTAATAACTTAAACAACAAGACTAACACATATTTGATAACTCAGTCAAATGCTATTAGTAAAACAGCTAACAACACTAACTAAAAAACTACCTTCAAAAATACCAACCAAATATATATAAAACAAAACTAGCAAAAAAAAACAGAATACGCTAATTGTACTAGTCTTGTGCAGCACTGTGTGCTGCACAGCTATCTTATGTGGAAAATCTTATGTGGAATGTCTGTGTCTTATTTTCATAAATTTAGTCAACAACAGCTTCAATTAAAAATATATTGTAATTACTTATAACCACCCATTAATAAAGAAGCTCCACTATGTTATATAAATCTTATGAAAGTGTGTTGGGATAAAGAACCTGAAAACTGACTATCAGCCAAAAAACTTGTGAAATTTTTATGAAATGAAAAATGATAAAAATATTTTATCAGAGTTGAAAAAATCAAAAGTAAATCTTGAAAATATCGAAAAATCATATGCAGGCATTTTTAGTGGAGGAAGCAAGCTTATTCCTTTTACTGAATCAATTCCAAGTATTGATAGTGGATTGCCAGATTTGAGAATCGATGAATATTATTCCTGACAGTAATATTTTTTTTGTAGACTTGTCTTTTATTCAATTTTATGTTTTATTTAATCATATAGAATAAAACACATTCACGAATATCTAAATTTTGCAAGTACCAAAAATATTTATATTTATTGGTGTTACATAAATAATTATCACTACTATCTAATGTTATTCATTATATAGCTCAAATTTAAATATTGCTAAACAAAATCTAAAGCAAGTGCATTATTTAGTGTTAGTTCAATTTAAATTGTTTATTAAATTCCAGGAATGATTCTTAATATTTATCCATCACAAGTAGGGTTGTTAATAGAGTGGTTTGGTTTGGTTTGGTTTGGGTTATAAACCAGTGGGGTAAATCTAAACCAAACCAAACTGGTTTAATTATTCTAGCATATACTCCAGTTTATACTCCAGTTTATACTCCAGTTTTATACTCCAGTTTATACTTCAGTTTATATTTCAGTTTATACTCCAGTTTATACTCCAGAACAATACTCCAGGACAATACTCCAGAGCAATAAAACAAAGCAATACTTCAGAGCAATGCTCCAAAGTAATACTCTAGTTTATACTCTAGAGTAGTGGTATAAATCACTATAATAAAAATAAACAAATATTAATTTACTTATTTATTATTTGAAGAATTGCATAGTCCACTTTCTAATAGATATTTTATTAGAAGAGGACTGGGTAATAATTAGAGTATGTATTTATCTAGAAACTAAAGTAACTATAAATATATAAAATCTTGCAAGAAATCTTTTCCTTAAAATATCTAGAGCAGTTTACTTAAGATATTGCAAAAATATATATATTTGTGATCTATCACTTTTATTATACTCATGTTACTTTTAATATATGCTATTTGTAAAATAAAGATATGCTATAATTATAACATGTATATACATATTATTTAATAAACTGGGTTATTAAACTGGTTTATTAAACTGATTTGTTAAACTGGTTTGTTAAACTAGTTTGTTAAACTGGTTTAATAAACTGGTTTACTCCATTTATTAGCCTGGTTTAATAGCGTGGTTTACTCTGGTTTATTAAATTTTAATCTACTCCAAGTTGGTTTGGAGTCAAACCGGAGCCACTCTGGAGTGACCTACTCCATTTAACAACCCTAATCACAAGTAAATAGACCCATAACACATTTGCCTCCCTACGTAGAGGTTTTTTCCTAATCAAAATTTAAAAGTAAAAAATATAAATTTGGGTTGATTTTTATGTTAATACTGTATAAATAGTTTTTAATTTTAATTAGCATATTCCATTATGGTTACATAACTTCGTGATATAATAAATAAAATATATTCAATAATTATAAGTTCTATATAATATAATTGAATTCATGTCCTTTTTGATTTTATCTGCTTTCTTGATTGCAATTTTGTATATTAACACCGTAAAAATTAGTACAAATTTTCCATGTATGTTCTTTATTGTCTCTAAAACTTCAGTTACGTAAAAGTTACTAATACTTGAAGTAAATAAGTCACTACATTGTATTAACATTTATGTGACCACATATTGCTAAAATCATTATTGTAAAATACGAAAAGATATTATTTAAAGAAATAGACACATAAATGTTATGATGATTAAATGCATAGTTATTCATAATACATCTATAAAATTGGTATACATTTTCGTCAATTTCTCTTAAGCTTTAAGGATCTTTGAGAATTTCTTTAAAATTATCTGATAATTTTGAATAAAAAGCAACAACATAAATATAACTATAGAACTCCGAAATATTTTCCTTTAATGTAACCCGTCCTTGAATCTCCTAATAATATTTTATTATCAATTTTAAGTCTACCAATTTTTTTAACGCCTTCATACTTTTCCGACAAGTTCAATTAAATTAGCACTCTATATTTACTTAAATATCAACTTTGGCTAAAAATTGTAACTTTTTCATGCAACCTTTTAACTTGATACTATATCATTAACGTCTAAGCTAGTCTTTGTAAGACATTTTACCAACAAGCTATAATTTTTTAGAGTTTCAATATTGATCACTCATTATAGGAAGTATTACATTATGATTGCTAGACGCATCGCCATAACTTAAAATACTTTTTGTACTCTTATTTATGAGATGGGCATTGCAAATTGAGGAGCATATTTGGTGACGTGAATATTAGGATGATCCATTTTTACAGTAGCCCATATACACCATTAATAATTAGGGTAGCTGCGCGACGCGGTGGTGTCGCGCCAAAACCAGGAACGCACTACGGATTGGTTTTGAAAATTA
>CAJVPY010006173.1:0-10773 GCA_910591965.1 Dentiscutata erythropus | reverse complement strand
TCTCAAGATACTCAAAAAAGTACTATTCAAAATCTCGAGAAAAAATTAAAAGATGCAGAAGACAAAACCCAAATAGCGGCCATTAAGCAAGAGATTAATAACTTGAAAGCTAAGGAATCAGAAAAATTGCAAACAATTCAATTAATTGAAAATAAATTGTATTTTGAAACTAAAAATTCACAAAAGGTTAAACAGGTTGAAAAATTGAATGAAGAAATAGAAAAATTGCACGAAAATGAACGCGAACAAAATAAACAATTGGATTATCTTCAGATCAGACTAGAATTAGTCAATGACGAGAATCTTGACATAAATTCTTTAAAATCACTAATAAATGATTTAAAAATTTCAGATTCCAAATTACAGAAAACATTACAACATTTAGAGAATAAATATGCGACAGTCCAAAAGGAAGCAAAGATCACTGAAACAATAAAGGAAGAATTAGAATTTTTAAAAGAATTAGATTTTGAACATAAATCAACAATTGAGCAATTACAATCACAAATTCATAAAGTTGAAGAATCTAAGAAAATTGCTGTTAAAGAACTTTCAACAATCAAAGGTGGTTTTAATCTCCAACAGGATCTATGTAATTCTCTAGAAGAGGAAGTGGGAAGTTTACGACGGGAATTAGCATCAGCAAAATATAACACAAACTCATCAACGGAAAAAGATAAAATTGATGAATCCTTGAATGATGCCCAGAAAGAATATGATAATACATTAAAATGTATCAAGACTTTGGAAAATGAACTTGAGAAGTGTAAGAATAATGGAACAAGTGACAAAAAAGTTGAAACAGCTCGATCTGAATTAGTCAAAGCAAAACTTGAAATTGTAAAACAAAATGAAATGTTAGTAGAATGTGAATCTGAAATGGGAAAGGTCGAAGATGAAAGTGTACAACATGTAAAACGTATCGCAAATTTAACGAATGAACTTGAAAAAAAAGAAAAGAATCAAAAAGATGCAATTAAAAAATTAGATTCTACGTTAAATAGTTTCAAGACAAGGTTATTAAATGTCAATGCTTCCTCAAAGAGCAATAACATAAACATTAATAAATTTGAAAAAATATTTGAGGTCATGAAATCTCATCTTAAATTAGCAAAATCTGCAGATGAAAGTCGTGTTGGATTACTTTGCATATTGGAAGATAATTTAAAAGAACTGACAAAACTTATAATATCAAATGAACAAGAGATTACAAATCAAAATGCTCATATTTTAGAATTGGATGATATCATACGACTGATCGAATCAGAGCTTAAACAGAATTCTGATTCATTTGCCGGACGTATAAGACATTTAGAAGCCAAATTAATAGAAGTCAATTCAAAGTCTCAACAAAATGAAATTTCTGCCGACGAATTAAAGATCACAAAGGAAGAACTTAAAAAAGTTAAATCACCCACAATAGAATATAGAAAACAAGTCAAGGAAATAAAATCCAAGCTTCGAGATGCAAAGCAACGTCGTGATGTTGAACATTCTAAACTTAAAGAAATTAACGATGAAATTTACATCCTGAAAGAAGAATATGCGCAAATGCAAAATGAAAAGGATGACTTAAAGCATAATTCTGTTCTTGATTGTTATCAAAACATTGAAGATTCTGCTGTACAAGAATTAATAAATCAAATTAAACAGACATATTCAGAGATCAAATCGCAAAAAACTCGCGTTACAGAATTGGAAAAGATTACACATTATTTGGAAACAGATAAAATGGTACAAATTGAGCACCGTGAGGATCTTGAAGAAGAATTAGATCAACTTCAGAAAGATATTGAAACATTGGCGGATGAATTTGCAGTTGAAGTGTCCAAATTTGAGGAAGTAGATAAATTATCTAAAAAACAGAAACGTCGCATAAATGAGTTAGAAATTGCATTAGAAGAATCCAAAAAATTAGATCTTGAAATATTAGCAGGAGAGTCAACAGATCCTGAAATCAATAAACTTTTAATAACGAATAAAGAGTTGCAACAGACAAACGAAAATTTAAATTCAAAAATCGTGGAATCTGAAAAAAGAACTTGCACGCTTTCAGAAAAAGTAGAAAAATTAGAAAAACATATAATTTATCATGAAGAGAATAGAAAATCATTGATCAAAAGTTTGAAGATTCAAATCAAAGAACTTGAATATGAGAAAGAACATTCGTATGGGATAAACACGGTTATCACAGAAGAACGAATAATTCTAGATAAAAGAATTGCATTTCTAAGAGAACAGTTGCGATTGCGAATGACCGGTTCAGATGAAAATCAAACAAATATACAAATTTCCAGATTAAATAATTTAGTTGAAACTCTGAGAAAAGACATTTCAGACTTTAAAATAAATAATAGTGATAAAGCTAAAAATGTGGAACAAGAAATTACACGATTATTAGAATTTAATGATCAATTGGAAAGATATAAATCACCAAACACAAAACGAGATTCTAGTAATTCAATACGATCTATTGTAGCACAAAACGATGACATCATAACCGAACAACATCATGTTATTAACAATCTTAAAGAGAAACTTTCACAGCTGGAATTACAATGTAATGATGAATCAGATCGTAGTTCAATATCATCCAATTTATCAGATACAAATAACAAGAAAAAACCTTCGAAAATTATGAGTCAAGGTGTTAAAATTATTTCACAACCTTCTACACCACCACCATCATCACCATTACCACGGTTACCAATGAATATCTCACCACTAAGAGGGAACTCACCAACATCACGAACAACGAAAGAATTTTCAGTAGAAATTCAAAATCTTCAAACAAAAATACCAACGATTGAAAGTGAAAATGCAGAAAGTAAACAACAAGTCGAAGCATTGGAAGCAAGTATAAATTATAGTGAAATGAATTTATCAATTGCAAAAGAACAATTAACAATATTACAGAAAGAGAAAAAAGATTTCATTGAAGAAATTAAATATTTAAAATCTCAATTGAATGAAACACAAACACAAATTAAAAATACAAGAACAACGGTTGAAGAAGAGCAGAAGATTATGGAAAGTGTTTTAGAAGAGGAAAGAAAAGCAAAAATGAAAGCAGAAAAAGCCAGATTAGTGCTAGAGAACCAAATGGAACAACTTATTAATAAGAAGAGACGATTCATGTGTTTTTAATTAAAAAAAAAAAAATTCATTCTCCATTATTATATCATTTTATATCATTTCATATCATTTCATATCCATTCTATATTCATTTTTATATCATTCGCATCTTTTTAATTTAATTTATTAATTAATTTAATTATTTATAATTTAAATTATTTATTTTATATATTATATATATAGTAGTACTTACATTTTTTTTTTCCATTCATGAAAATAATTTCAAAACCTTCAAAATATTTAAATATGTATATGTGTACAATTATTATTATTATTATTATTATTTTATAATTTTTTATATTTAAATATTTATATATGCATTTTACTATTAATATTTATTAATTTTTATTTATTATAAAAAAAAAAAATAAATTAATTGGTAATTTTTTTTCAAAAATAAAAAATATATTTTCTTTAAAAAAGCTAAAACTTCCATTAATGGAATAATTTTTAGTACACTGTTATTTTATGAGATCATCAAGTAGCACAAATAATATTGAAATAATATTGCATTGCATTCTGATGGTCACGTTAAAATTTTTAATTTAGCCAATAAATTTTTTTTATAAAATTAGAAATTACATTAATTACATTTCAAAGCATTTTTTTCTCTTCCTGAATTTTTTTCCCTTGCTTTTTATATTTATATAAAATTTAAATAAAAGTGTACTAAAATAAGCATGCTTTATCGTTTACACAATTTGTATAATAATATATATTATTATTTGTAATTTAGAAAATAAAATATATATAAAATAGACATTATGTCATCGAATGAACATTCTGCAGAATCTCCGACTGTTGCAACATTTACTACTTTACCATTTGAAGAACCATCAACCAATTTTAATCCACAAAGCACTTCAACTCCATCTGATTTATTAGATAGTGATTCAAATGATGCTTTACATTACAACGATACATCGGGTGGTCCCTCGGGACGTATTCCTGAATTAGTTTCTCATTCTCATATTCGAAATACTTCTTTGAGTTATCGTGTTAATGAATCATTATCTAGGAGAAGGGAAAGTATACGTCATGCTGCCAAATGTTTAAGTACTTTAATTACAGGTTCTAAAGAAGAAAAACCCGGTCGATTTATTCCTGTAATTCCAGAGAGAAAAAGTCCTCTAATAGATCCTCAAACAAATGCTCCTTTTATAAAAAATTTTATAACAACTTCCCGTTACACCTTTTGGAATTTTCTTCCTAAACAACTTTGGTATCAATTTTCAAAAGTTGCCAATATTTATTTTATTTTTGTTGCAGCTTTACAAGCAATTCCCGGATTTTCTCCCACTGGACAATTTACTACAATCATTCCATTAAGTGTATTTATTGGTATTGCCATGGCACATGAAGGATTTGATGATTTACGTAGACATAGACAAGATCAAGTGGAAAATAATAATGAATGTTCAGTATTAAGAGTTTATCGATCAAATGATGCAAATGGTACTTCCAAAAGAATTGGCGTATGGAATAAGGAAAAATGGAAAAATTTACAAGTTGGGGACTTCGTATTGGTTAAAGCACAAGAATGGGTACCCGCTGATTTATTATTGCTTCATTCAAAAGGTGAACAAGGATCTTGTTATGTAGAGACTGCTGCATTAGATGGTGAAACTAATTTAAAACAACGTCAAGCATTAAAAGAGACTAATAATTTAGTAAACAAAGAAGAGACTCTTGCAAATTTTGAAGGTATTATAATTTAAAATATTATTGTTAATAATATTTTCTTATATTTATTTTATTTTCTTTTTATTAATTCAAAATAAAAAATAAATAAATAAATAAATAAATAATAAATAAATAAATAAATAAATAAATAAATAAATGAATTTATAAATGAATGAACTTATAATTTAATTAATTATATTAATTAATGTAGTTACTGTCACAACAGAAAATCCAAATCAAGATTTATATAATTTTGATGGATCAATAAAGTTTCCCGATGGAAAATTGGTTAGTCTATCAAACGACCAAATCTTATTACGTGGTACTATTCTACGTAATACCCCCGAAATTTATGGATTGGTCATATTTACAGGTGAACAAACAAAGCTCCGGATGAATGCTTCAAAAAATATTAGAACAAAAGCTCCCACGATACAACGATTGATGAATCGGGTAGTGATAATTATTTTTACCTTTGTATTACTTTTATCTGCTTTGTGCACTATCTTTGCGGCAATTTGGGATGAGGATATGGTAACGGATGCATGGTATTTTCTAGGAATAAAATCACCACTTTACGTTGTACTATTTTCCTTCATCATTCTATTTAACACAATGATCCCAATATCTCTTTACGTTACAATGGAATTAGTTAAACTTGCTCAAGCGTATTTTATTAATAATGATTTGGAAATGTATCATAGTGAAACTGATACTCCGGCTGAAGCTCGTACATCTACAATTAATGAAGAATTGGGTCAAGTTAAATATTTATTTTCGGATAAAACCGGTACTTTGACGGATAATATAATGCTTTTTAGAAAAATTAGTATAGGAGGTAGGGCATTCATACACGATTTAGATTTGCGTAGAATTGAAGAGGAAGAATTATTGGCAGCATTAAAACAAAACAAGCGATCATCACGATCAAATCATGGATTTTCACGTAGACGGCATAATCGTTCGCATTCACATGAAGATTTGGAGAACTCAGATGATATTCAAATAGCACCTCTAAATCATAGTATTGGAAATTTCTCAATGATTGCACCTACTACTACTGGTCCATCGCCATTATATAGAAGAGATTCATCAAAATCTTCTACAAAGTCTGTGTTTAAAGGTAAAAGTACTCAAATGCGTTCAACCCTTGATCTACTTACGATAATACAACATCAATCTAATACTCAATTTGGAGAATGTGCGCGATTTTTCTTGCTTGCAATTGCTTTATGTCATACTTGTGTACCAGAAATTGACAAAGAAAGTCAAAATATATTTTATCAAGCTGCTTCCCCTGATGAATTTGCTCTCGTGACAGCCGCAAAAGAATTAGGTTATGTGGTAACTGATAAAAACATGTCCACGGTGTCACTTCGAATTAATAATGATGGCCCAGAAGGATTAATTGCACCTAATCTAGATAATTCAAAATATGAAACTTATAAGATTTTGAATGTGCTTGAGTTCTCTAGTAAACGTAAAAGGATGTCTATCGTATATCGCCTCCCTAATGGAAGAATTTGTTTACTTTGTAAAGGGGCTGATTCTATTGTACTCGAAAGATTGAGAAATCCAAAAAGGTCAAACAAGAAAGTATTTAAGGGTGACAAAAAAGGAAAATACATGGATACAATGGATGATAAAATAGATAAAATAGAACTTTTTGATGATTCCGAATCAAAATCAAAACGATATAATCTTCGAGTGAGCACCTCGAATCTTAATATTTCCATATCTAGTGAACAATCTCCTCATACACCTCATACACCTCATACGCCTCATACGCCTCATACGCCTCATTCAATCAATGAAATACCATCACCTGTTAATACACATAATCATACACATGAACGGAGTTCAAGTATAAGAACAATAGATTCCGAATATTCTGTAGTTGATTTATTCCCTATTCGAAATGAGGCTTGGTTATATAGTCAAACCATGTTTCATATTCAAGATTTTGCTACTGAAGGTTTAAGAACTTTACTTTATGCTCATCGATACTTAAGTGAAGCTGAATATAATACTTGGAATAAACTTTTCCAAGATGCTTCAACTGCTCTAATTGATCGACAAAAAAAGATAGAACAAGTAGCAGAACTTATTGAATGTGACTTAGAAATCACAGGAGCTACAGCGATTGAAGATAAATTACAAGATGGTGTTCCTGAAACTATTGACAAATTACGGAGAGCGGGAATAAGAATTTGGATGTTGACTGGAGATAAACGTGAAACCGCAATTAATATTGGATACTCTTGTTCATTAATAAAGAATTTTTCAACTGTAATTATTATAGATTGTAATGTTCAAGATCTTAATTCTATGTTAAAAAGATATCTAAAAGATGTTGATAATGGTATAGCTAAACATGCGGTGGCAGTTGTGGATGGAGCAACTTTAATGACAATTGAAAAGGATACGGAATTAATGAAAACATTTGTATCATTAGGAATATTATGTGAAGCAGTTGTTTGTTGTCGTGTAAGTCCAGCACAAAAAGCTCTTGTAGTAAGGAATATTCGAGAAAAATTAAAACAAACGGTAACATTAGCAATCGGTGATGGTGCGAATGATATAGCGATGATTCAAGAAGCACATGTTGGTATAGGAATAACAGGAAGAGAAGGATTACAAGCAGCTAGATCAAGTGATTATTCAATAGCACAATTTCGATTTCTAACTAGTTTATTATTTGTTCACGGTCGATGGTCATATGTTAGAGTATCGAAATTTGTATTAGGAACATTTTATAAATGTATGTGCTTTTATTTAACGCAAGGAATTTTTCAACTTTTTACAGGATTCTCAGGAACAAGTTTATACGAATCATGGACACTTTCATTTTATAATACATTATTTTCTTCTTTACCAGTAATAGTAATTGGTATGTTTGAAAAGGATTTAAAGAGAAAAACATTAATAGGTGTACCAGAATTATATCAATTAGGACAACGTAACGGAGCATTTAATCTTAAATTATTTTTCTCATGGATGTGTGCAGGAATATTTCATGCATTTGTAATTGTATCGACAACAGTTTTATTACATGGAATGTTTCTCTCATATGAATTACGTGCTGTAGGTTCACCTCAATTGTATGAACTTGGATTAGTATCATATACTTGTGTAGTAATTATAGTAACCATTAAAATAGCTTACTTAGAATGTCATAATTGGACAATAATAACTCATGTGACATCATTGCTAACACTTTTTGGATGGTTTTTATGGCAAACAATTTATTCATTTATATATCCAGTTGTTTCTAAATCAGCAGCATATGATGTACGAGGAGTATTTCAAAAAGTTGGTATAAAATCTGAATTTTGGGTAACGGTGATGTTAACTGTAGCAATAGCTTTAGCGCCAAATTTAGCTTTAAAAGCAGCTAAATCTATAATATTACCTACAGATGTGGATGAATATCAAGAAATAGAAAAGGACAAAGAACAATTAGAAAAAATAATAAGTGAAGGAGCAAATACTGAAGATATGGAAGTATCGCAAGCAGCGAATGTTATCAATAGAAAAAAGAATAAAGGTAAAGAATATTATTCAGAACAAAATACGAATAATCTTAATAGAGATGAAGATGAAGAAGAGACACAAAAAATAATCGACATTAATGACGATATTAACAACAACAATAATAATGATGATGATGGAAAGGAAATACAAAATCAAAATCAAAATCAAAATTCTTCGTCTTTATTGCAAACATATTCTGATGAAAATTCTTCTGAAATGTTATTATTATCTCATTGTGATAATTTAACCATTTGTCCTTTTATTAACTTAATTCATTTTATTCATTATATTCATTATATTTATTTTATAGTGATGGTTAGAAACAAGTGTGTAATGTCATTTTATGCGACTTTGATACATTTGCATTTAGTACAAAATCTTTTTCTAATTTAACACTAGAATGTAGGATAGGAGACATTAACATGTTATTGATTATTATTGGTTCTCTATACATTCATATTATTTAAAAAATAATTCTAGTAATAATTATAACAATTAAATTCAATTCTCAAACAAAAACAACGGCAACAACAACAACAACAACAATTACAACAACAACAATTACAACAACAACAATTACAACAACTACAACAATGAAATATGATTATTTTTTCTTAAAGATTTTAACAAGAGTGTTTCACGAATTCACAAAAATGTAACGAAAGTAATTCGTGTAACTAATATAATCCATTGTTAACTAGTAGTAACACGCTAAAAGAATACATTCTCATACATTAATATGCATTAATACAACATTCATATATAATTTACTTTCATTAAATACTTCTAAATTAAATTTCCTGTTATATATTTATTTATTTTTTTATTGCAGTTTCTTTTATTATTTTCCTTCTTGTTTCAATTCATTTCATTCGTTCGTTCGTCATACTGCATCCTTATTTTTGTTCTCTACAATATTCGTTGCAATATTAACTGCAATATTCGCTGCAATATTCTCTGCAATATCCGTGTGTTTGTATATTTGGTGTTTAAATAGACATTTTGCATTTTAACAATGCACGGTAGAAATTTTCATTTGCCAAGATATTTATTTCATCAAAGAACTTCATAATGAACTTTATGAATAATAATGCATCTAAACAAGGATTCATAATAATAATAATAATAATAATAAGTAATAATAATAAAATATTGGAAGTACCTTTCGACAAAGAAGTAAATCATTTATTTCTTTTTTATTAAGATTAGAAACAAAATAAACATGTTTTTTATTTGTACATATATAATAACATTTATTCGAATAAGTAAAAAAACGTGGTGATAATAATATTTTATATGCATTTATTTAAGACGTGGCATGGTATGTACTATATCTTCTGTATTTTGTCGATAAATTAAAAAGCAAGATAAATCAAATTAATATAATTAATATATACTTCTTTATTAATTAATTTGACCATTTTTTGTTCTATTCTGCACAATAAATATTATTTATATTATTTGCATTATTTTCTATACATGATTATTAAAACTAAATTTAAAATAAAGTAAAAAGAAAGTATGAAAATAATTATAATAAATAATAAAAATAATAAATAATAATAAATACAAAATAACAAGAAACCCCCTTTTGGATTTATTCAAAATAAACATTGTTACATTGTCATTTTTTTTTATATTTTATACAAAAAAATAAATTGTGTGTAAGATTTTATACGTTGCATTTCCTAATTAAATTTACTTTTGATCGGTGTCCAACTAGATAACTAGATGCCTAAACTTACTTTTCTTAAGACAATGCATGATATTTTATTGGCAAAGTCTAGAACGCTCTTTTTTTACCTAAAAGGTTCAAGGTGTAAAATCAAATGACGTATTCATTACGCTTTATTCACGATTTATTCACGATTTATTCACGTATTTATATAAACCAGGTCATGTGAAATAGAGGACCCCAGAATATTTTTACGTTTTTAAATGTAAAATTTTTTATAAAATAAACAAGAAGCATATCTAATGCATTTCGAAATTTCTATATTTCACAAAGTTTATATCAATGTATGAAAAAAACACATCTAACTGTTAAAAGTTAAACGATGAATAATTATTTTTAGTAATCTTGTATTTTTACTATTGAATTCTCGTAAATAAAGTTAGATCTTTCATTAAACATTTCTATTTGCGATCCAATTTCTTCTATATTACACATTTTACAAGAAACATGAAATGATCAAGATTCCTGACATTTGTCATTTTATTATTATTTTTAATGTATGCGGTACAGTAGATATTGAATTCCTTATCTCTAACCCTCGATTGGTGCAAAAAAAAAAAATAAATAAATAAAATAATCAATTTGCAGTGTATTTTGCAAGTTAAATTTGATACTTCCTTAAAATTTAAACATAAAACTTAAATAAAAACAAAACAATCTTTCTGAACCTAAAATTCTTCTGAAAT
>CAJVPY010006172.1:0-10773 GCA_910591965.1 Dentiscutata erythropus | reverse complement strand
CACAATCTGTTTCATTCTTGAATATTAACGTTTAAAAATATTAGCTCTTTAATTTTAATTATTTTTAATTATATCAAACATTTTAATATAATTCAAATTATTTCAAATTATTTTGCATTCATAGTTTATAGTAATTTATCTTAATCTGTTTCAAATTATTTCGAATTATTTTACATAATATTGCGTAATAATATTACGTAATATTTCATAATTTTATATTTCGCAATATTGCGAAAGTTATTACGTAATATTACAGTTTTTTTACACTTTGTAAATTATTGTGCAATATTACACCCTATTAAATTTGCTGATGTAGTTTTTTACCCAATTGTTTATACTCTTTAGATTTTTTTCACTCTGTGTCGATACTAACTGTGGTTAGTTGTGTGATGAAGCTTCTTGTTGCGTCGTCTACTCTTAGGCTTTTCCATTTAAGCTTGGATATTGCTCATTTATTCCATAGCCATTTAGGGGAGATAGGTGTAAAATGCAGAGCATCTTCTTTTGCGAGCATATCTGCTTTGTCATTTTCTTTTATTCTGCTATGTGCTTTAACCTTTTCTAATCTAACTTGTAGCTCTTTTAACTTAACTGTGTGCTGTATTTGCTCTGGGAGGCACTGATTTTTCCTTTTGACTACATCATATGACCTTTTTGGATTTAGGCTTGCTTGAATTGTCTGTATTGCAGCTGCACTATCGGTTAGTATTTCAACTGCTGATTTGTACAGAGCTGCAAGAAGGGCTGTCCATATTGCATCTAGCTCGGCTCTTGTGAATGATAGCCAATCCTTAATTACACCCTGGAATCTGGCTATTACCTTCTTAAGTATTTTGGATCGGCTTGCAGAAATAGCAACCCAACCCAAACACATTTTTCTTTTTTTCGGTTCTTCTGCTAGGTTAAACAATGAGCTATCTGTATAGAACGTGATTCGCCTTCTCCCTCTTAACTAAGATGCTACCTCTTTGATCTTATTTATAGCTTGTGTATCTTTGAAAGCTTGATTTATGATCTCTTCTTCTAGTAGATATATAGGTATGTTCTCAGTTAAAGACTCTTGTATGCTCTTCATTATGTTTAGACCTTCCTCAAATCGCTGCAGTGTATCTAAGACACAACTAAGTGGAGTAACTATTTTTTATATTTGGCCTTGGGCAGATACCTTTTGTACTATCTTCGAGGGGATTCTTTGAATCTTGTTTTTCTTTAGCCTTTTTATACAAGCGATTCTATCTTCTGTACACTTTATTGAGCTAAATTTGCAACCTTCACATTTAACCAATTTGACTATTAAATCTTGCGGATCCTCTGTGTATTTCTAGTATTCTACTAAGATAGTTTTTTTTCTCTTTTTCTTAGCGATTTTTCCTATAGCTATCTTGTTTTTGATCTTGAGAACTATTCATTCTTTTTTTTTTTTATCGTTACTTATTGGTGATAAATCTATTTTGGGGGACAGACAATTGGGTGTCTTGGTTCTAAGCTCTGCTTTGATTTTTTTGCTAATTGGGTTTTCAATTATCTTTTCCTCTAGTATTTTAACCCATAATGGAGCTTTACCCCTCGCTTTTTGTCTTTTGTATTTTTTGATCTGGCCCCAAGTAAGCATTTTCTTCCTTGTGCTGTCTAGTATCTGCTCTATTACCAGGATATCTGTTTCTTTTTCTTGTATGAAGCCTTTGATTGTTTTTTCATCTAAAAAACTAATAATTTCTAATTCAACTTCTGTAAGCCTTAGGCTTTCTTCATTTTCTTTAGATCTTATGCTTATGTTTATATTTTTTGCTTCACTCAGGATTTTATATGCAAGGTTTTGTTTGAGCTTAACCTTCTTTAATCTTGCTGAGTCTAGGCTTGTTATGCACTGAGTGCTTTTACAATTTATCTGTGCTTGCTAGATTCTGATCCAAGTAGCTTTGCCAATTTCATTGTTCTTGTTTATATGTTTTCTTAGCTTTGTGATGTGATGGGCCATCTGGTTCTGCTATATTGTTTTAAGACCAACTATATTTTTGTGTACCAAGATTGCATTTGCCATAGTGCTGGCTAGACCAGACTTATTTTTAACTAGCTTTAGAATAGGGCTTTGAAGTTTGTCACACTGCTCTCTTGGAATTATACAATGTTGTAACCGGTACTTCAATCTTGAAATAAGTACTCTATTGTTGATATAAACAAGTTGTGCTAATGAGATATTCTTCTTATAGATTGCTGTACTGATTGCTTGTATTTCTTTTTTTGCAATACTTTTAATATGTAACTAATTATGTTTTTTAGATAGCCAAATACCAAGAAATCTTGTTAGCTTGTTTGCCTTCTTTTCGAACACTTTTGCTTTTGGTGTGCAAATTCTATATATCTAGGCTCCTTTACTTTCCTCTCATCTATTATAAATAGCTCTGATTTTTTGCTATTGATTTTGATATTGTTTATTTTATAAAACTCTTGTGCTATGCTGATCGTTTCTTCTAGTTCTTCCTTACTAAATGCTATGAAGGTTGTGTTATCAGCATACGCAATTACAGAAATTTTTAAGCTTTGTTGCTATGTGTAATTTCTACTTAGATCACTTGGCCAGTTCACCTTGAGTTTATAACCAAGCCTTTTGTTTTTTTGAATTTCTGTTAGCAGGGGGTCGTAGAATATCCTCTATACGAAAGAAGAGATTACTTCTGCTTGATCAATCCCATCTCCTACTATAAATCTTTAGGTGATTCCTAGGCTTGTTAGGACTTCTATTTTATAGTTGTCAAAGAGGTTTATGATAAAACATGTAGTGGCTCTGGGATTTTAATTCTTTGTAGTGCTATTGTAAGCATTTTTAGCCCCATGGAGTCAAATGCCTTCTTCATATTTTAAAATAAAAGCCATATTTCTTTTTTCTTTTTCTTCGCTTCCTCCACTAAGCAGTTAATGAGATACACTGGTGCAGCTGTGCTCTCTTCTAGGAGGCCTGCGAAATTTCTACCTTTTAGTATTTCTTTTTCGCTAAGAATTTTTGCTAGCCTATTCATGATTACCCTTACAATCATCTTCCAAAATGATTCCAACAATAAGATTGGCTGCATATTGTTTAAGTTGTAACACCAGTCTTCTGTCTTGGGTATTAGATACAAGATACCTAGCTTTCACTTTTTTGGCATAGTACCTTCTTCTATATACCTGGAGGCAAAGTCGAGAAAGATACTTCTTGTACTCGAACTTGTGTTTCTTATTAGTGAATATGTGATACCAGTTCTTTCTGGGGCTGACTTGGTTTTGACTTGCTCCAGGGCTTGCTCTCATTTAGCTGGACTAATTTTATTTGTGGTATCTTTATACCAAGACTCATCGACATCTTCTCAAGGAGCATACTGGTTTCTTCATCTTACTGGCATGGCCTCTAACTGTACTGTATTCCTTGTACAGAATTGCTTTTCGAAATATTTTTTTATATATTTTCTGGCTCATAGATTAGTTCTGCTTCGTCTTCTGCCTTCTTAACTACTCTATCTATTTTGATTTTTCTGTGTGGTTAGTCTAGAAAGCTATTAAGCATTTTTCTTTGGTTGGTAACAATTATGCTATGCCTCTCCTCTATGCTTTCTCTAATCTCTGCTTCTTCTATACTTCTGATTCTTTTATGCCAGCTTAGTACGTCTATTCCATCTTCTATCTCATTACCAAGTATGGCCTCAACCTTTTCCAATACACTAAGTATGTTGTCTTTGACTATATCTTGTAGTGGGCCTTTCTTTGCTTTACAGTAATCTTTGTTACAATCTTTTACTGCTAGTCTTAGTGCTCGTACTTCATTGCTTTCTTTGCTAATTTTGACGATTTTTGGTGATTTCTCCTTTTTCAGAAGATTTGAGTTTGCCGCTATTCTGATGCATTCTTTAATTATATCCTACTCCTTATCTATATTCTTGGGTTTGTACTTGTTCCAATGGTCTTTATCTTCTTTTCGAGACTTGCTCTATACTGGATCCAATCCTTTTTAGAGACCTTGCTTAAATCTAGATTGACTCTTTTTCTGTTTTCTTGTCTTCTTTTGGCTGCTCCTGTTTTCCTTATTTCAAGTTCTGTAGCAATGCTTGCTCTTATCAGTTTGTGATCGCTCATAGTGCAGAGATCTATGTTGTCAACTTTGGTATTAATTATGCTACTTTCCTATCTATCTGATATTCATATATAGTCAATTCTAGTTTCTGCTTTTTTGTTTGACCAGGTTGGAGTGCGGGCCAACTCTTGCACATTGTATATATTCTTCTCTTTTAGAAGTGCTACAATTTGTTGTTTTAACTTGGACTTGGTACTTGTACCTTCTACTTCGCTATCTGCCAAGTTTGGCGTAATGATATTGAGATTCTCTAATATTATAAACTGCTATAGCTTTCTGTTAGGACTTTCTAATATATCTCTGAGCATGTATAAAATTTTTTCTTGTCTTGTCTTGTTATTTGGGGCAATATACAGAAAGATTACAATTATCACTAGGCCTTTAAAGTCCAAACTTAGCTTTAAAAAATATGGGTTGTCCCGCACTATATGCGTAATATATTGTTTCCAATGTTTTTTGATCAGCACCCCCAGGCCTGATCCTTTTTTCTTACCCTCTTCTGAGCTTGCCCAAAAGCTTTTATATACCTTTGTGTCTTTCATTGCAAAGATGCCTTCTATGTTATTAATATTGGTTTCTCTTAAACCCAAAATGTCTATTTTTTTCTCTTTTGCAAAATCTATTACTGCCCTTAGCTTGTTTTTGTTATTATGAAACCCAATATTTAATACCTCAAATTGTTTATACGTTGCAACTTTTTCCCTTGTTGTATCCGGGAGCCTTCTCTCTGGACCTTCTTCTAATGGCTCCCTTTCTTTATCCTTTTGAGGTCCAGAGTGATTGTTTAATATACCTTTGGTGCCTTTAGAAGCAATAGACTAAGGTACCGCCTGCTAAAGACCCCTTTTGATTTTTAAGCTTGTCGAGTCTGTCTAAAATTTATGACAACATGTTGTGAATTGAGTTGTTGCTTTTAGGGTCTGAGTTGTTTGTAGGTTTTGTTTTCTTTTGGCTTTTGGGTGGCCAGTTTTCTTTTTTGTACTTTTTCTTTAATGATTAGCTGCTATACTCTGCTAGTTTTACTATGTTTCCAATAATTCTTTGTATAAGAAACTTATTGACTTTGGGCTTTCTTTCTTCTTCACCTATTGTAGCCAGGTCTTCTCTTTTTCTTTTGGCTTCCATACTGCTAAACCCTTTTATTTCTTCTTTCTCTTTTCTATTTTTGTAACTGGTGGATTTTGTGGTTGAGTTTTCTTTGCAGAGCTGATTGCCTATACAGCTTCTTCTCTCATATTCCTCTGCCAATATCTGCCATTCTAGTCTAGTATTAAAATAGTACAGGCCTGCACCTTGGGCTTGTATCATATTTTCTCTAGATTTAAAGTATATATGTGCTTTTTTGTTGCGATTACTATGCCAATTCTCTAGAGTGTGGACTGCCTGTACCTTGTACTTTTTTAGTTGGCGTAGAAGTAAACTATCATATGCAGTTCTCGGGATGTTATAAATTATATATTTAAATCTGTTTCTTTCTTCTAACTCTGTATGATTGAATTTGCCTGGTGTTGTTTCTATGTTCTACTCTGCCCCAACTGTACTGACCAGCTCTTTCTCAATGCGCTTTCTCGGCTTTCTATATTGCACACTATTTTAATATATACTGCTTTTGTAGAGTAGCTATATTGTCATACTATAATTGTTGCAGAGCCAAAAATTCTAAATAGTTCTTGATTTTATTTTCACTTATTTCTTTTGGAATGTCCCATAGTGTAAATAAATATTGCGACTTATTTGTATTCTTTTTGGTGCCGAATTTCTCTTTTGATACTCAGGCCGAGTTATATATATCCTCATGGCTTTTAGATCTTTTATTATATTTCTTGACTTCTGGCTCTTTACTGTTAAATACCCCTTCAGCAATTTTCTTTTTGAGACCATAGTCTGTAGTGCCACACTCACTTTTAACTAATGCATTTATTTTAATCTCAAGATTGCTTTCAGCTATATGTTCATTACTCTCATGCTCTGAGAAATTTCTTTTGTATGTGATGCCTTGATCTTCGGCTAAAACAGTTTCATTGTGCTGAGTTTCTAATATCTTTTGGTCTGTATAGTTAGCTATTATTGTGATTGCCTTAAAGTCTTTAATGGCATCCGATTTCTGTGAATCTTTTAGAGTAGTGTTGTATCCAAGAAGGTTTCTTTCTTCAATGGATATTTCTTGCTTTCTAGTTTCTTTGTAATAGGCCCAGTCGTATAGGTGTAACATATTGCGAATAGTTGCTATTAGATAAGTATCCTCTGTATTTAGGTACTTTGTGATGTGTCGATCCTCTTTTAATATCATTGCATGCTGCTCGCTATAAAATACTAATTTCTTTTTTTTTTTTTTTTAACGATGCTGCCTCTTTATTACTTATTATAGTGGAATATACACGAATATACATTATTTTTACAAGATTTTCAGTACATCATTGGTTACAAATTCCTAACTAGTACCTGTTATGCTGCCATTACCGAGTTTGTATCTCAAGCTACCTTTTAAGGTACTGCTGAAACTCGATCTGTATCTCAAGCCACAACCTTCCTAATTAGTCATCCCCCGTAGATGTCCCAGGTCCCTCCCCCTGTGGTGTTTCAGTTTCCGAATTTCTAGAACCACCTTGAGTGAGATGTATCAAACCTTACGGCCCAGTATAGTCGTATTAACCCCATTTACCTCACCATTGGTTCTTACATCCGTGAAGTTTGCTTACTCCGACTCTGGGTGCCTCCAGATCATTGGATGGCAGGATATTTCCATTTTGCTAGATATCACATGTCCCATACATGTGTTCTTTATCTAGACTTTGGTAACCTGCGCCACGGCTCTACCTATGTACTTGGGGTCAGGGCTAACCATTGAACCCCTGTGATTATCTACTTTCGCCCTTATTAGGTTCTCAACAACCCTGATACCCGCATTTGAACCATCTTCTTACCCGGATTCTTTATTGGTTTCTTCCTTACTTCCAGCCAGCAACCCGGAAAGGTCGGTCTGCCCAGGCTTTAGGTACCTGAAGGACACCCTCCCCTTGGTACATACTTTTGGAGCATATGTTCTTTTCCTCCGATGTGACAAAACCCGGCGGTTTGGCTGGTGTGTCCTCCGCCATTAGAACCTGGTCGTTCAGTTCTCCGATTTCAGGCCCTAGTTCAAATTCAGCCCTCTTGTGATACCATCAAAGATCATTGTTACTCCTAACTCGGAACTTCCTAAATGGGTTTTCGGTTATGCTAGTTCCTCATGTTTATTGCGCCATTGCTCCCATTACTAGATGGTGTGACTAAAGTTACAGATTAAATCCAACCGATATGCATTAGCCGTCAACCAAATACAAGCCTATTTTTTAAATATCGTCACTAGTAGGATTTGAACTCTAGACCTGCCACTTGGAGAGAGTGACGACTAGACCACTATACTAAGTTGCCACACCTCTTAAAATGCCAATTTTTCTTCTTCTGATTTCTTGAAAAAATTCTTGTATTTTTCTAAATCTGTCATCTCTTTTGCTTTTACTTCACGTGATTTGTGTTGTAAATGGTTGCTTAAAGTAATCTATATGTGATATTTTATTTCTAGGCTTGGTGTTCTAATATACGTGATTTTACGTGTTTTTTACGTAATTTTACATGTTATATTTACATTTTTATTTGTATATACAGTCAACTTCCTCTAAGTGCAACTCGTCAGAACTGATAGATTGCCTTGTATATAGAGAAAAGTTGTATTTAGAGAAAAATATTCAAAATCAACTATTTTAGTATGTGATACATATTTATGCTTATAATTGGTCAATTTTGGTATATATAGCAAATCAATATACCTTGATTGCATATCAGATATTAATATTAATATAATGTATGTACATATATACATACAATATAAAAATTAAATTATTGTATATAATATAGTAAAGTTATTAGGCAAAGCAAGAAACAATCTAGTTAGACTAAAATGCAGAAATTATTCCTAAGCTAATATGAATATAAGAATGATCTGAAAAATCACTTGGTAATTACTTTGTAATCTTACTAAATTATTTTGTGCTAGTATGTTTTAATTCATTATCTGTATTATTTTATAAATACTATACTTTTAACAAGGTTATTTATAGCAGCCCAATCATTGTTCAGAAAAAAATATACTAGTTTATTTTGATGGCATATATGTAATTTCAGATAGATTTTTGAATGAATTATGAATGTTAATTCAAGAAAAATAATATTTGGTTTTTTTTTATAGTTTTTTTTTTTTTTTATTGGAAGCAACAAGATTTCATATTTTTAAGTTTAAGGTTTTGTTATTTTAAATTTAAGGTTTCATATTTTATCAAAAGAATTTGGGTTTCAACTTTTAGTAAAGGTTTCATTTTTTGGTATTTAGTTTCATTATAATCTTGGTTTATAGATCATTATTGGCTAACTGGGTTTCAATTCAAAATTGTTGTGCTTATATAATAATGTACAAAAATAACAAGAAAAAAATTCATAATTATAAGAGTTTGCATGATAGTATGATCTTATTTGTACAAATTATACAAAATTATAAGATGCTATAATGTACATAATATGAGATTTAATTGGCTAAAAGTCAGGTAACTTGCATATAGAGAGAGAAGTTAATATGTTTGGGCCATAAAATAGCTTGCATTTAGAGAATAAAAAACTTGCATTTATATTATAAATCTCAATACGGGACCAGACTATTTAATTGCATTTAGAGAGAAGTTGCACTTAAAGAGGTTGCATTTAGAGAGAGTTGACTGTAGTTGTGTGGCTTCACGTAATGCAGTTGCATTACACCAGAGATCTGCAATACAGGGTTAGCGCTATTTTCTCTAATGTTGTTGGTGCAAGAAAAGTTTTTCGCTATAACATGATAAAGCCTTGAGCTGCTCTTTTTATACTCTAATACTGTTGTGTTTAAAGCTTTGCTAACCCTTCTTTCTCCCTTCGACTATATGTTGCTGTCTATGTTTCACTAGATTTTGCTTTACTCAAGTATCGATATATAGTAATTAGCTTTATACTAAAGCTTTTTTTCTTTTTACTTGTTTAGTTGACTGCTGCTAGCTATTTGCTAGTTAGATGCCTCTCGCAGTCTTTTCTTGTATACTGTTAGGTTTGTTGTAGTATGTGTTGCTGTGTTTTATTAAAATACAAGTTCTTGTCTTTCCACTAATTATAGTGTCGAGTGATTGTTGGGGAGAGTTGATATTATTGAATAGTATTATTGTTTTTTATACATTGTTTCTTATTACTTCTTATTATCTCTTATTGTTTCTTAGTATTTTTTGTTTTTTATTTTTAACTTTGACAATTTTGTCATTAATTTTATTATTTATTTAAGCAAACATTATATATATTTACATATACTTTTAACCTATCTAAGTAGTCGTTATGACCTCACCCAGCTACCTTATATGGCGCCCAAATGCAACCGTCTGCACCATCTTATATGTGAGATGCACATCCTCGGGTACCTCTATCAAGAAGCACCCTAAGTTCTGATCTAATTCAGAATCTTAATATTTAACTAATTCATATATATTCTGCTATATACAACGTCTACCAGTTATAATCCACCCTCAATACTTATCACATTACTCCTAATTCATTTCTTGTATAACTTCCAAATTGGTGTTCTAGGAGTAGACACTCTTCATGCTTCCAGTTTGGTGTCCCTCGAGATGTTACTTCAGTTTCTAATTCATATCTCAAGCCAGGTGCTGCCACCGTCCAAAGATCCGTATCTCAAGCCACCTGCTGCTGCCATTAGGAGAGCTGTTCGCATAGTTCCAGGTATTCATATCGTATACCACCAAATTAGGCTACTGCTCCATTTATAGTACTCCCTATCGGTATGGTGTTACAGAAGTTTAGATTCTTAGAACGGGAGTTAAGTACCTCATTTAATTACTGTCACAAGCCAGTAACCCGGGATCCATGCTTCTGTTATGTTTCGTCATACTTCTACAACTCCCATATAGGTTGTGCAATACATTACTCACTGGCCAACTTTATTTTCGTACTACTGGAGCACTTGCTTCCATGCTTCGGGATTTCTTTTAACCGGTTTTCCTTGTTTCTTTGTGCCAGAGGTGTTCTATATTTAGTAAAGCTATTCTCTTACCACAGCCTCTTACTATGTTTACCGCTTCTCTCACCACTTCTGGATATATTGTATATAGCCGTCCTCCCAATCAAGATCCCAATACCGCCTTAGGGTTGTTGGTGCTACTTTGCCAATTATAGATTCACATGTACAGCCTTCTGCAGTATTATCTTCTGTGATCCATGTTATACGTAGTGTCTGTCTTCTCCATAGCTCGAGACTCCTTCCAAGAATTCTTTATTGGCCAAATATGTACTTTACATGGTCTTACTGCCACAGGGTTCCGCATTCAAAAGCCTCTGAAGGTTACAGAGATAATTAATTAATTGATAATTCTTCAGTCAACTGAAGCATGATCTTAGTAAAATGTGACTCCAATTACTATATAAATTTACTATGGTGCGAATGTGGCATTCACGCAAGGTAAACTTTTTTCATACTAAGTTAATCACCTTTCTTGCTTAAAAGACTTTTGTAAAGCTTGTCAAGACGCATCTAATGGTGGTTAGAGCGTCAAAATCAGCCTGGTGAGTACTGAGATATCTTTAAAAAACCTCTCTTTTACTAT
>CAJVPY010006171.1:0-10773 GCA_910591965.1 Dentiscutata erythropus | reverse complement strand
GCATCATGATGAAATGTACACTAGTAAACTTATTAGCACAAAATTAATTTCAAAGGCGATTGAAGAAGGTATTTATTATAACTAATACTGTATATTGAATTTATGCTATATATATTGATTTAGTTAAAATATTATTTGTTTATTTAGATTCATCTCATACTGACTCTACTCAGATTAAGCTTGATATTACTAAATCTTGAAAACTTCGTATGTATACAAATAATAAAATGCTCATTAAATTTGGATATATGGGTGTTGAGAAATCATCGTTTAAAATTTCAAAAAGTAAAAATTTACTGATTTTAGATTTTCTTTCCAGATATTTCTAGCTTTTTCAAAACTTCTAGCGAAGGTTTCTCGATAACCACTAAAGCAAATTCAATGAATTTTTTTTTATTTTAATTTTATAAATATATAGAACTAAAATAAAAAAAGTTGTACTAAATTTGATCAGATGGTTACTGAAAAATATTCGCTAGAAAAGTTCAAAGAAATTCAAAATTTTCGACAGGTAAGACCGTTGATGTTATACGACTGGTTTTTCACAAATCATTCCGCCAGTATAATCCAACCCAACACCATTTTTATTAGTAAAAATATTATTTTTTTTATATGTTGCAAAACCGCGTGAAAAATCAGTCGTATAACATCAACGGTCTTACCTGTAACCCTAGTCGCTAATAACATATATTTAGTAACTAAATATATGTTGTTAACCGAAATTCGCGCTGAATTCACCGTCACGAGACCCGAAAACGTGACGGAAGACCTGATTCGATGCACTGAAGAACCTGACATAAAATCGCGAAGAAGTCGTTCTTGAGAAGTTACAGGCCACGAAGAAAAGAAGAATCGGGATTGAACTAATTTAGGGTTGGGGCGGTGCCAAAAAGCTTAGTCTGAAGAGGCAAAGCGATGGTTGCCGGAAAATGGCGTAATACTGCGCGATGGGCTTAGATTAGAAAAGTTCGATCTCATTCTTTTGTTTCTCCCCGCATGTAAAATATTATATAATGGGCTTGTTTCGCCCTCTAATAAAGAATGACAGAGTGTGTTCATATTTATTCGTCTTTGTCCCCATTTATATACCCGATACGTCTTACCTTGCCAAATCTTACCACCTCTAACCATTGGGTACATCGTTAGTTGGTTGTGTTGTTTTGGTGGTGATTGGTTCGCTTGTGTTGACGCCCGGTTGCCTCCAACAATGTACTATTTATTTGTTTATATGGGTAAGTATAAGCAGGGAATTTATTTTATTAATAATATTAAAATGGGTCATATTAAACATTTTGATTATTCTAGTCTTTTGGCTTTGATATACTTCGCATGCCATATTGGCGTCCCACGTCAGTATGTCAAAGGTAGTAAAAAAAAAAAAAAAAAGTTTGATATACTGAAAAATGTTTAACTCGTATTAAAAAAAATAGTATATCAGATATATATTCTATTATTATATTATATAAAAGTAGAAGAGATATGCATTGTCAATTCTCTATCCACTAGAATGTTTTATATTCAAATTCTAACTTATTTAAAAAAAAAATTATATAAGAAAATTATCTAAACAAATCTAAGAATTTTTTATTTACCAAACGTGGATATAATTCTAAGACCACATTAAAATTTAGATGCGTGGAAGAATTAGTTGAGACTCATCGTATTAGAATATTAGAAGTTCTTTCTACTCCTGCTGCTTGATTATGGCAATTTAAAACTCTAAAATTCGCAAATTTGTTATTTAGACCTGGTTTACGATATGTACATGGATTTATACATTTTAGCAGCATTAAAATTCTTATACGTAGCTGAATAGTATTAACCTCCTAGTTATGTCAATTACATGAACTAATTTTTTTTTTATTATAATAGACTGAAATCATTGAGGGTCTAAACGAACGGGGTAATAATTTATCATCTTACTTATTCAAAGTATTCATTTTTCATGTATACTTTAATCACCACCAAACTTCGTTCTTTCACTTTTTTTTGTCCAGATCTTAATGACGTTAATTTTACCTGCAAAATATTATAAGTGATATAATCAAAGAATAGAATACCAGTCAAGATAAAAATACTATATTATTTTTAAAGTAAATTACATTATTAATAGGTTTCGTATACCATCCAGTTATGATATAGATAATGATCAGAAATATATTGAACTATTAGAATCAACAATCCAACAATGACCAATCTAACTTACTTGATAACACAAACTCACATTTTAATGTACACAAAAACCTAGTGATTATCTAGGAGTAATTGAGATTGATCTTTTTTTTTATTTATATACATATTTAAAATTTAAAATATTTTCATTGTTATTTACAATCTACACAACAAATCTATTATATTCATCGATCGATTAAAGAATAAATCATTTGATTTGTAGAATTTGTAGAGTGATTCAAAGAATGTACAGATGTATGTTTACCCTTAAAAAGATGGAACGCATTTTCGTTAAATAGTTATATTATTTGTTCTTTTCTTATTTTCTTGGGCCATTTTTAGTAATGATATCATCGTTTGACTCCGATACTAATTTGTTTATTTGATAGTTGCTAACGGGCATTATTCTAGGTGAGCGTCACCAATCTCGGTTTTTTTATTGTTTCGTTAATGTTCGGACTTGTGAAAAACGTGCCCTTTAAATATTGACATATTTGATTTTTTCATACATACGCACGTACATATCGGGTGATTTTTGGAAATCACCTGATATGAACAGATAATACTGTATGTACGCATTGATTAAATAAAACTTTAAGCACAATCGTGGCTAATTAAAATAATAATTTAGATGCCGCAAATTTTGAAATTTAGAGCATGAAAAAAAAAAAATTTGATATTGATATTCAGTTTAAAAATATTCAATTTATCTAAAAATAATTTATCAAAGGGAAATTTTAAGTGAGAAATTATACAATTTCAGAATTTTATATTATTATTCGTCCGAATCGACATTGATCAATATCGAATATAGTAAATTTACCAATTCGGCCGAATAATCAATTATTCTAAAATTTATGAAACACCCCCCTGTGGATCCACATTTACTAATATGTAAAATGATTTTTGACTGTGCTAATCAAAATTATTTCCATGTCTAATAAGGTGCGTCAATAGTGAATGAAATGGAGTTAGACGCGTTATCGATATCGATATAGATTAGAGAGATTCAAAAAATTTTTAATATTGGATTCATCAACATATAATTCGAAGCATTTGAAATAATAATCGGTCAAACTTCACGTGATCATTCCTCCTTCATTAACCGGTTTACCATCGGTTTTTTCTATTAGAATGCTTCAAAGGCATAAATATACTACTACAAATATTTGACTTCAAAAAACTATATAACAATGAATATGTGCATTCATTATTACATTACATGACTACATGACTATATTTCAATTCAATACAGCAATAATAAACTTTGAACAACTGCGTCATCATTGCATGATGCAAATTTTAAGGTAGTTACATACGTATTGTGGATATATATGATAGCATAACCCCATTCTCGTTCTTATCTGTAAGAACCGGGACGACTTTTTTTGGTTGACTTGTGTAAGGAAAAAAACGCGAAGGTATCATGATTTTGAATAACATTCTAAAAAAAAAAAAAAAAAAAAAACCGGAATAAAATGATAATATATCGATAGATGCAAAAATCAATAACAAGAATTCTTGAGTGTAACGCAAAGTGATCGATTGACTTAACATATATGTAAAATAATGGAATCATGAAATCAATATCTCTTTTCCAAAAGATATTCCATATCAATATCGATATATACAACTGCAACGCGTTTTCATTCTGCTCTAACTTTGTCTTTATTATATTATCATTTATCTTTTTAATAATATAAATGTTGTCAGATAAAAATAAAGTTACTGAAGTTCACAAATTAATGAATGTATTAAGGCAAAGAGGTTGCGTTGATACTCTTGAACATGTGGAAACTAAGACAAACCTAGTAAATATGGTTAATGATTCTTATGAACAAGGAATTTTTCTGGATTCTATACCATTTGAATATTTCAAAAGATATAATAGAGCTTTAACTTATTCCGAAAAATTGGTTTGTTATTATTCATGTATATTTTCATGTATATAACACAATTCATTTTATCAGTTATTAGAATGGCGTATAATTTTTTTCTGCTATTATTGACAGCATGTAGAAGATATTGAGGAACACATGCCAGATGTATTTTATATAACAAAAATTGGACCAGGATCAATAGTTCTCAAGATTCAACCTCATGTGCGATGTATGTTGGGGACAGATGAACGTAATAATCAAAAGAACAAAGAACAATATACACGTTGTTCTTCTCATTCCTCTTCATTAAATGATCAAGTAAAAGAATTTTATCGTCAACTTAATGAAAATAGTCAAGAAAATTATCGTTCTAGAAATCATGATAAATGGGAAGATAAAAAAAATTCAAGGAACGACGATGATTATAAAAAAAATTCAAGGAACGACGATGATTTGAAAAAGAATACAAAAGGTCCACCATGGACGAATCCTTATGGCAGTTTGCCACCATATTTTCAGAACGAGAAACATCAAGATGAAAGGTATCAAAATGATCATAGGAAGAGAGAAAGAAGTTATGATAAATATTCACCTGAACGACCATTAAGAAATTCTTACAGGGATTTATCACCCAGTGAATGTTATTTGCAGCATGAGTATGATAGTAGTTATGACCAAAATTATGAATCCACTATTAACAGAGACAAAATGGAAAAAACGACAAAACTTGTAAAAACGGCAGATTATGTGAAGAAAAATGACTCGGAAAAGATTAATGATAGATCACGAGAAAGTGGATTTGAAAAATACCGTGAATTGGTGAAGAATTTTCATGGAGTACCATTTTTTATTTTACGAGAAGATGCTCCTAATCTTTCTGAAATTCAAAGGGTTGCTTTAGAATTACTCTTTTTGTGAACAATTCTTTGTAATTCTTTGTAATAGCATTTTTTCATTTTCTAATCTTTCGTAAATTCAAAGAATTCCTCTTTTTGTGAAACAATTCCTTGTAATTCTTTATAATTCATTGTATGAATTTTTTACTTATACGTAGTTACTTGATTTTCTTGTAAACAAACCGAATTAAAAAGTGCAAAGCTAAAGCAGATCCCAGTCTAATCATATATTTTTAGTCCAGTTTATTCACTTATTACAGTATTGCAAAAATAATTACGACTAAACTAGCTTAATTATGAATAATTATTTTGTTGTATTATTACAATTATTACGTCAGAATTTTTTTTTTTGTGTATAATCCACTCCGATTCTAGTAAAAAAAAAACTTCGGCCTTTTCTATTTTATTTGGGTATAATGTTTCGGATATTTACAATAACTATAATACCACATTATTGATCATTTATGCAATTTCTATTGTTTATTGGCGCAAAATTAACCCCATACAATTGATTGAAATTTCGGCATAACTAAGAGTTTGTTGTAATATATTAAAAATACGTACACGTACAGTACAAACAAAGTATATACGTACAAACAAACATTAATTCCCTGATATTTCAAGTATCTACATTAATATGTTCAAGTTACTTATATAAGTGCGATGTGTACTTTGAAAAATTTCAGATCGGCAATTAGCGTTAAAAAAAAAAAAATTTTTTTTTTTCTTCTTATTAAACGATAAACCAAATTCTTTATTAGAAAATTTTTAATTAAATAATATTTTACTTTACCTTAATTCATAATGACGTTCATACCACGAAATAGTCAAATCCACTTTTATAAAGATGGAGATATTGAATTATTAGTAGAAAAAATAATATTTCGAGTTCACAAAAATATTTTAACTCTTTCTTCACAATTCTTTAGTGGAATGTACCAATCAGCCACTCCTTCTATTGAAGATCTAACTGCTATCTCCAATACTGGTATTTCGATCCCTCGAGTTGAATTACGAGGTGACGCTGCACCTGATGTTGAAAAATTATTATCATTCCTTTATCCAAATACTTATTTCGAAATTAGTTGGAAAGATGTAGCAAATTTATTAAGATTGGCTGATAAATATATTGTGGAAACTTTAACTACTGCTTGTATAGCTTTTTTAAAACGTTCATATCAAGAAGAACCATTACAAGCTTTAAAATTAGCTGAAGCTTATCAAATTTCTTCTGTATATAAAGAATCTTCAAAATTGGTATTGAATGATTTCGAAAAATTCTTTTATGCACCTCAAAATTTGGAAGGTCTATCTATATCAACTCAAAAAAAATTAAAAGTTCAAAGACAACAATACGTTGAAGGTTTGAACAAATTGTATTGTGTAACGGTCGACAGAAGGTTTCCACCTTTAACTGCTGAACACCTTAGAACGAAATTTGAAGAATGTGTTAAAGATATTTGTACTTTCCCATTTCAATCTCCTTCATACTCTTGGATGAAATTACATCAAGTGGATTGTTCAAAGCATTTTGAGTGCAGAGAAGAATTAAGACGATTGAAACCATTTATCCATGAAAAGATTGTTTCATTTTTCGGCGCTGAGTATGAACCTTTAGCATGGATGATTAAGGCACCAAATTTCGATGCTGCTACCGAATTATCTTATCCATTTATTGAATTAAGAGATGACTAGAATTGATATAGAATATAATTGGAAAAAATTTAATTGAACGTTGTTGGTTGTTGGCTGTTGGCTGTATTGTTTGTATGAAAAAAGTTGTTGTAATTTTTTACTTGTATTTTTTTTTTTTTTTTATTGTAGAAAACTTGGGTGTAAAATCATTGCATATAGATACAGTAGCTTTCGTTGAATTGTAATCTTTGAATATGTTAATATAAATTGATTTGTATATATTATAATTAAAATATTTAAAATGTATAAATATATTCCTATAAAGACTTATTGAATATATAAAAGTTTTACAAAAGAATGCTTAAAAGATAATCCGTCACTGAAGTGTAATGTTGGGTTACAAGTATACTGTAAGTAGTTTTTACTAATCATATCTTCTTAGCAGTCCGGATTCATTAAAACTGGCCTGGTATATTACATTTTACTTGCGACTAAATGTAACCGAAGAAATTTATATGTAAAACTCAATATATTTTGACAATTTACTACCATTTACCATTAGAATCGGAAAACTTCTCTACAACCTTACAAAAAGTAAAATAATAATAATAATAATATAGTCTTGTATTTTAATATTATAGTAAACTGCGCCGATGATATTGACTCGTCGAGTAAGACGACGTGACAAACATAAAATAAGTAGACAAGAGGAGAATGCCCTTTCCTAGGCCAAAAAAAAAGACATTTCTTGCTCCTAAAAGAAAGGCATACTTGTAATGTTCATAAGTAGTAATAGATAGGTGAATTCTTTTCTTGATCAACTACTATATTTCGAATGTATAATTCGCGAAGCTATAATATCATCCCCTATGTAATTAAATTTTGCCTTATAAATCCCAATCAGTCTGTCACTCCTTCCCTTAAAGCCATTAAAAGTTATAATAAGAATCCTCCATCCCTCGTGATGTTATCATATGAACAAAATATATCGAGGACAATTTCTACTGTGCTTTTCTGAATCAACATACCGTACATCACAAGAATTTATTAGGTAAATTACTTAACTACCAAAATTTGTAACGTTACCGCTAGAAATGCTGGTAAAATTAATTTCACCAATTTCAAATTTCATCAATAGTGGTGTAATTATTTCATTACTCTAATTTTATTTACCACAACTTTAGTAACCACCCAAAAAAATTTCAAATTCTAAGATCAGGTAACGCCAAAGAAATACAAAAAAATCAATCCAACTCGAAAATTGCTAACTTACGAAGCGTACTAACAAAAGTTTTCCCATGAAAATCTGGCATAACTATAGCATTTTTAACATAATAAGAATAATAAGAGCGATGCCTAACTCCAATACAACAATTAAATTTTTTTTTTTAGAGAAATAGAACTCCATAGATACTATTAATTCACGATTGTTAACTTTGTTTATTAGCTACAACAAATAAAAATTCTTGGCAAAATATGAAAATAAGGAAAAACATATGTCAATATGATTAAGCTTACACGATTAAATGATTTTTCAAAATTGTAATTTAGGTAATACCTAAAAAAAACTTTAAAAAATCTTCCATCTTAGAAAAATTATTAAGAATTAAATTCTTTTAATTAATATGAATGCCATAAATTTATTCTCACTTATTTTAGTTCATGCTTTACTAGCTCAAGCTGGTTCAGACTTTAGTGCTTGTTTGTCTAGTAGTATATATAGCACACTATCATCGTATGTTGCTAATATAGCTGATAAACAAAGCTTTTGCTGTTCTAGTACTCAGTGCGGTACTAAATCACCAACCTGTCCTTTTATTTTGGAATCTCTTGATGGTCAATGTATTAAAGTTGGACAATCGAAAGTTTGTGTTGTTCAGGGTCTTTATTTTGGTCTTCCAGGTGATGAATGTGGTGGAATCATAGGAACAACATCACCGACTAACATTACTGTCGGTACTTGTCCTAGTTATGACGCAATAGGAAACGCTTTGGTTGGGTCAGCAACAGCTCCTACTTTAGTTGGTTATGTTGTGATAGCGGTTCATGCACTGTACCAGTTAACGTGGTGGTAAGTATTTTATTGTTGCTGTTTTCATAACCATAAAATTTCATTAATTTTATAATTTATATATTCGAAATAACTATTATTAATTTTTATTTCTGTTTTAAATAAATTCATTAGATTAATACCAATCAGGCAACTACAAATTGTGCAAGCACTCAGTATAGTCTAATGTGCTTTAAGGATAATGGTGGTTGGTCATGTACTGGTTCTATTGGATCTGTAATTGCTGATCTTACTCAAGCAATCGGGGACTGCACATTGCAATTATTATTACCAAGTCAGCCTTCTTCTTCTTCTTCGAATTCTATTCTTTCAGGTATATTCGCTTAAAATTTAAAAAAATACAGTACTCTTTAATCGTGTGAATGGTAAATATGTTGGTGAAATAGAATTTAGAGTAATCACTGCCATCGTTATTGATGAAACTCGTAAAATTGATTTCAGCATCATCTTGAGTGATTAATATGATATTATGCACGATTGATTTGTCGATAAACATTTTTATTATCCTTTGCTTTGTTCTGAACTAATTATTCTTTTTATTATATCAGATATAGAATCTTCATCTAATAATGGACTATTTATTGGAATTGGTATTGGAGTAGGTGTAATTGTATTGATTGGTTTGGTCAGAGTTTTCTTATATAAACGTAAAATGCGACGCAAATATATTCAAACACCCGGCAGTTTGACTGATACACGTAATATGCCACCAACAACCGGCAATTTAACTAATCCACATTTGCGTTTTTCACATGCTCCACAACCCGGCACTGTGACTCATATACATTTATCACCAACACCTACTAATACACATCATATAAACTTATCACCTACCCCAGTACCCGCCAAAACTTTAAAATAGTTATTAGCCGTTAGGCATGCTACTTATTATTTTGTTATAAGATTTATATCTAAACGTGATGATTTTAAATACATACTTAGATTCAAAGCTATAAATATTAGCGGCTTATGTAAACTTTGATCTAATAAAATTTCTGGACAATATTATCTTTTAAAGCATTTTTTAAATCTGAAATATAAGATTAAACACTATTACTAATATATTGATTTTTGCGAAAATTACTACTATAATAATTACTTGTGAAAATTTTCCTTGTCAGCATATTGACGTAATATCAAGTATTTATCTGTTTTTATAGGTTTAAATTTTATAAATTTTTCAAATTGACATTAATTAAAAACATAAACTTCGGTTAATGTTATAGTAAGGTTCTCTTTAATAAAGAAGAGGACGAATCTAATCGTACTGTATTTATATTCCGGCTTGTCATAAACAATAGAAAAAAAACCATTTTACTGTAAAGGAGTTATTAAAAATCTATTTTTTCATTAAACTTTTAAAATTAAAATGATAGGCAAAGCTACTCTTTGCCGAGTTTGATTTCGAAACAAATCCTGATCTTTACAAATTGCAGGAATCTATAAGTGCGAAGAGAATATTATTAATCCAAAGTATCTTTGCAAAGTGATATTTCTAAAACATAATAAAAAATTTAATTTTATTATTCCTGATGTTTAGGATTAATATATTGTTGTTTTCATAAATGTAATTTAGTAAATTATAAATTATATTAAATAAAATGATACAATTGATAATTTAATGCTACGTTAAAACTTTTTATATGATACAATAATTTTTTTGATATATATTTTAAAAAAAAACTCGATAAACATTCAAATATTCGGTCAAAATCTTTCACCGATGCTCAATATTTTGCCAAACGATGCCCGAACAGATTCCAATCACTGGTAGAATCGTTAAAACTGACCTAATATATTTTTGCGAACTATTGGTATTTTACATTTTGCAAATAAACGTAGTCGAGGAAATTTATATGTCAAAGCTAGGGTGAGTGGCATGGAGGTCATGGGCATGCCGATTGTGGCATGTCAATGGCATGCCCAAAACGCAAATAGTCTATAGACATGCCATTTATATATATTCCAAAATATTCCGGACAAAAAGTGAATTTTGAGTAGGACTGAGAGCAAGGTTCTGGAATATTCCGAATGGTAATGCATAGGGTTGGATCAGTCCCAAAAAAGACCGGTCCGGACCGGTCTTTGGACTGGGACTGAAGGTTTTTCAGTTCCCGAT
>CAJVPY010006170.1:0-10774 GCA_910591965.1 Dentiscutata erythropus | reverse complement strand
CAACTTGAATACTGAATTCTGATTGGCTATGTGCATTTAGAGAGGTTAGTATGATATAGAAAATCTTTTAAGTAAACATGCATTTGCAGAGTATAGAACATGCATTTAGCACTAATAATTTCTTACAGCCAGGCCAAGAATATGTATTTAGAGAGATATTGTATTTATGGAGGTTGTATTTATGGAGGTTTGACTGTATTTGTTAAAATTTTTAAAATAAAAATTTTTTATTATATAAATTATAACTAGTGTTTCTATAAACTTAAACTAAACAAAACTTTGGTCAAGTTTAGATTCAGTCATATTCAATATTGAACTTTTAAGTAAAGTTTATATTTAGTTCAGATTTAGTATTAAACTTTTAAGTCAAGTTTAGATTTAGTTCAGGTTCAGTTCAAGGTTTATAGATGTTCAGGTTCAGTGAGAAATATAGTAATATGTTTATTAAATTTTTTTTGTCTTTAGAATTTTTGAATTTAAAGTTTTTTAACCAAATCTTTTTTTTAACTTCTAATAAAGTTGTAGAGGAGTGTTTTGTAATCAAAATAGTAGTTAAAACATTAAAATTAGCCTGGTAGATCATGAGATATAAGTATTATTATCTTCACAATTATATGTTTTCTTTTTTATATAAATAAAGAAAAAAGCTTATAGTCATAAAGACTAAAATACTTATATCTTACAATTTACTAAGCCAATTTTAATATTTTAACTGCTATTTTAATCACAAAACACTTCTTTACAACTTTATTTAGAAGCTAACAAGAGATTTATTAAGCAAACATTTAAAAATTACAATATTTTTTATAATTTTATTAATAAAATTTTAAAATTCATAATTTGTACTAATTAAACCTACATTAATGTTTTAAGTAAACTTGTTCTACATATAAAATATATTATATTAGTTCTTATAATTTTAAATTTTAAGAGAAAAATGCTTAATTTTAAATTTTTGATTAAAAATTTCAAAATTAAATATCTTTTTTTTAAACTTTAAAATTATAAGATAAATATATACTGATATGATGTAATTTTATATATAAAACAAGTTTACTTAAAATATAAAAGTAGGTTTCATTAGTAGTCATATGATTTGACATATGCAAATTTTTTATTTATAAGTAAATAATTGATACACCTAAATTTTATAAGTAAAATTTAGACAAATTTTGCTTTTTTGACTTATTTAATATAAAAAAGCTATTAGTTTATATTTTGAGTCTAAGTTTGTAAATTCTTTAGCATTTGAAACATCTTCTTATAAAATTTTAAAAGTGATTTAAAATAAAACTTTAAATAATCTGAGCTACAAAGTTAGCCAATATTTGACAATTTTTACTATTTGTTTATAAATAATATATATTATTTTACCAAAATAGATAATTAGAACTATCAACTAAATTAATAAATCTAATTACTATTTTTTTTTTTTTTAAGTGAGGTCTTTTTCTCAGTTCCTTTATTATTCATTATGCAAAATTTACAAAGTAAGTATATATAAATTTTTTGGGAAGTGAGGATAAAGCTACTTTACTCTAGACCTTAATCTTAGCTAGATAGGCTGAAAAACCTCTAAACTATAAATTTAGAATGAAATGGAAAATGAGTTAAAATTAATATATTTATTTTGCCAGGAGTGTAATTTGCTTCATAATTAAAGCTTCTCAATTATAAGTTGAAGTAGGGTTTGTAAAACCAAGTTAGATAAGAAGATAGTATTGTGATTGAAGAAAGGAATCCTGTTTGGAATCTAAATAGACTTCTATAATTCCAGGTGTATAGTAAAGCTCAGGTAAGAAATTTACAGCTAATTTGTGGTTGTAGATAGATGTGAGTATATCTTTAATTATTATACTAATAGGTATTTGGTTTTGTATATTGATCGCAATTATATGCAATACTTTACAATATTATGATTTTGCAAAACATAAATTAGCAAGAGAACAAAGCTTATCTGATGAAGAAAAAATTCTTTTAGATTGTACAAGTTCCACTATGATGCAAATAGATAGCATAGACAAAAAGCAACTCCAGGAAAGTAGTACAAATATTAATGCTAAACTATCTCATATAGAAAGTGTAATTAGGCAATCGACCACTGCACCCAAATCAACCAAAATAGAAATTGAAACAAATATGAAGGACTTTTTGACCTCTAACAAAAACAGAATTAATCTGACTCCCATGGAAATTACACAGGTAGCTCCAACTTTAAAAATTATCAACACTATTAGCAATATCAAATTAGAATCTCAAGGCAATCCTCATAAGTGCAATCACACAGATCAAATTTTAGATCTAAATACACAGAAAAATTATTCAAATTTAGTTAAAGATATCTTAATACAAAATGAATGTGGCACATTGGATTATGGTCTTAACAATCATATTAAAAAGGAATCCTAGGTAGATATAGAAACCTCAAGCAATGAAATGTATAAAAAATCTAAACAACATGAAGACATATACGATTCTGCTTGAGCACCAGAATGTAAAATCACATATCAGAAACCTAATAATCCCTTTACATTTAATTTTATGATCTGGGATTTACCAAAAGGAATAGATAGCTCAGTAATTGTAGCATATTTGAATTGCTATGGTATAGCAATTGTTATAGCTTGGAAAAATAATTTCAGAATAAGGGCAGCTTATATTAAGTTATTATCTAAGTCAGAATTCAAAAGAAAATCTATAAAGGAGAGTTGGTCGACTCAATTAAAATTAGACAAAACATATTGAATGACATCGGGCATTTTTAATATTACGGAATTGGAGTCAAGAAACAAGCATAAATATCTAATTACTAATTTACCAACCACAGCCCAGGATAGTCTTCTCTTGCGCCAACTTAAAAGATATAAAGTTCAAGCAGTCCACATTCTTAGCAATAACAATGGAAACCAAAGAAAAGTAGCTCAAGTATATTTCAAATCGGAGGAAGACCTTATTTTAGCACAAAGCTGCACTCCTTACTATTTCAATTTCAAACTTGAGTGGTGCACCTACTCAAAGAATTTATTTTGAAAAAATGCACCTGGTAGCACATTCCACTATAAGAGAGAGATTAAAAGTATAAATAAAAGAAAAAAGTAGCAACAGAATTGGAATTTCTGGAAAAAAAACCCCAACCAAAAGGGCATATACAAATTAATCAAAAGAGAATAGAAATTTCAACCCTGTGTAGACAGACTACAGTAAACTGAACAGACGTATCATTAATCCTAGATTTTTAAATAGGAGTAGAAAGCCTTTCAGAAATATTAGAAATGTGATCACAACCAGGTCAAATATAATTGAAATTAAAGAAAAGCAAGAAAATCAAAATGAGCAAGTAATAAAATTAAGCCAAGATAGAAATGTCCGCAAAATGACTAGATTATATAGTAGAGATTCTAAAGAGTCAAGAAAGGTTTATACATCTGTAAATATTTTACAAAACAACATTTTGGAACAAATTTTAAATAGATTGCAAAAAATAAAAGAAAGATGGGGGCCAGCCCCCAATTTTTCCTAAGAGCACCCCAGTTGTACTACTGAAATCAAACAAGCAAGATAGCTCATTAGAGCGTACACCACTTAATATAAATAATAATGCCTGTGAATTAGAATTAGAAGTAGATATAGAATTAAAACTAGCATGCTATAACATTAATGGACTAAAATCAAATAACTAAAAACTCTTATATTTGACAAACTAGGCAATAGAGAAAGCAATTGACATCATAGGAATAATGGAGACGAATATCACACAGGGAGAGGGCAATTATATCCTCCTGCTAAATAGCCTATACAAAAGTTACTAGTCAAACTCAAGCCCCAACAAGAAAAAAGGTTTCAAAATAGGTGTGCTAATTAGTGAAAAAATCTATAAGTATGTAGTAACTTCAAAAGACATAGCGAGTACTTGCTAGAATTCCACATAATTTTAAAGTCTTTGAAACTAAATATACTTATTGTATATCTCTTACCAAACAATCAAGTGCAAACAAAGCTGATACAACAGCAAGTTCTTAACATTTACCTAAACAGAGCCAAGAGTTTTGAAACATTAATCATGGGAGACTTCAATCATGTTTTAACATCAGATCTAGATAAGTGTAGTCCTAGCAGCACAGCAGTATATAAAAGACTTCCTCTACACATGTGATTGTTAAATCAAAAATTTGTAGATACTTTTAGATATCTGAATCCAGACTCTTAAGCATATACATGGTCAAATAGTAGCACAGCTACACAGATTGATCAAATATAGATTTCTGAAGATTTAACTCCAAATCTATATAAAGCAAAGATCGTGGACATGGAGCTCATAATGGAAAGCGATCACAACACAGTGCTAATAAGCTTAAAGAGTGAAACGATCATATTAGATAATACTCAGAGATCTAATCAAGCTAAAGGCTCGTACTTAAATTTTTTATATAACAAAGCCACAAATGAGAACTGGGAAGACTATAGAGCCTTTTTACATTTCTTCTTCAGTAAATGTTCAATATCAATAAATACACTTAACAAAAATATTGATGAAATCTTTCAGCAAGATATAGATAACATACATTACCCTCTATTGGAATAGTAAAAAGAGCTAACCAGATTGCAATGAGCTCGGGCTTTGTTGATAACAACTAATTAACTAATTTAGTGTATTCCTTCTATAAGGACTGAACTTGCTCTTCATCTACTTGTACTCAACCAATTTCCATACTACTAATCTCTTCTTCTCGAATTAATGAACCATCTGTGTATACCCAAAACCTACTTCTACCACTACTATTATTAAAGTCTAAATTACTACTCAAATTATTCACCAAGATCATGTCAAAATTCTGATCTAAAATTAGCTGCCTGTCCAATGGTTTGATAAGGATTTCACTATTGAGTATTTTTAATGGTTTTGTATGGGAGAATGTCTTTGTATCTAGGAATGTACTTTTGATTAAACTTTTGTAGCAGTTTAAAGATCACCATGCATACACTACTTTGGCTAATCCATTTAAGCTCTTTATTCTGTTCTGTTGAAAGTGCTTCACTGAGCTTTTTAATTTCTACATAGCCTAGTAGCGTATTGTTTTCTGAAGTTACCCAGTGCTCTGTCAGAACTTTGCTTTTGCTTTTTTTGATAATCTTTCTTTATCTATCAGAATCCATTTTTTTTTCCTTTTGTCAGAAGAGATTGGTACAAGTAGCATCTTTTGCGCCAGATTATTCGAGTCTGCTGCACACTAAGTCACCTTGACTTCTCTACTTTCTTGATCTTGTAGCAAGATCTTTTCTAATAATGCAAACCATGTAGCTTTTTTACCTACTTGGTTTTGCCTTTTGCTATTTTGAGTTGCTGCTAGATTAGGAGTTTTTTCCCTTCTTTGTCTAAAAGCTGATTACGGAAGATAATACCAAGATTGAGTATATTTTTTGCTGCTTTTATAAAAAGAGGAGAACTAATGAATTCTTTAATAAGTGGGCCAAAATTTTGAAAATGCCATTGTTCTGTTATAGGTCTAATATTTATACCAAATTTTTTTGCTTTGTATAAAGTCAGACATGTTGTATTGTTTCTCCATATCAAGTTCAGATCTGCATTTGGTTCAAAAAATCAATTATTATCAATAATGTTTGCAACCAAAAAATCTTGTTTGATACGTATTTTTGCTAATTAACCATCTCTGTTTATACTATTTAATCTGTGGTACAGGTCGGTTGTTTGCTGTGTTAAGAGTTCTTGCCAAAGAAATTTGCAATTTTCTAAATTTCTGTGTGCTAATAGAAAATTGCTTGTTGTACAAGGCAGATCTATTCTATTTTTTATAAGCCTAACCATTGGTTGATGTAATAATTCCAAAGTGGTCTTGGATAGGCCAGTTGCTTGCAGCATATAGCAAAGTTTAGAGATCAAATATATATTGTTTAAGTAAATTAGTTGACTTAACGTGAGCTTCTTGTTTTTAATTGTTTTTATTGTCAGTTGGACAAGGTGATTGGCTTTTCTTTTTGATAACATGTCTTGCTTTTTGCCACTCAAGCCTATTCCTAAAAATCTTGTGAGTATTTTACTTTTCTCTGCTTCGACTTTTTCATTTGCTAAAAGTATATTTTTGCTATCTGCCATCACTGCTGAGTTGACTACTATTAATTTTAACTTTTTAGAGTTGACTCTAATATTGTTTATGGTATAGAATTCCTCTGCAATTTTAAGTATTAACTCTAGCTAAACTTTGCTCTTAGCTATCTACGTTGTGTTGTCTGTGTATGCTATAGCTGCTTGACGAAAATTTGTCTCCAAAAAAGAATTGTTTTGGAGATCGAGTGGTTCTTTTAAGTTAACTATGTAGCCTAGATTCTTATTGCTTTGCATCCTATATATCAAAGGATCATAGAATATTCTCCATATGAGTGGAGAAAGAACTTCTCCTTGTTCTATACCATTTGAAGCTATAATGTTTTCTGTAGAGCCTAGTGCTGTTAGAATTTTTGTTTTTCGATTTTCAAATAGATTTATAATGAAATCTATTGAAATGCTTGGAATTTTAACTTTTTTCATTGCTAGTTTTAGCATTTGAAGCGAAACTAAATCAAATGCTTTCTGCATATCCTAAAATAGAAGCCATAATTCTTTTCTTTGTTCTTTAGTATCTTTGATAATACTACTTAGTATATATATTAGTTTGGACATTGAATCCCCAGGTAGATCTGTGAAGTTTGGTCCTTTAAGAACTAAGTTTTTTGTTATAATCTCTAATAGACGAGTTGCAAGAATCTTCATTACACACTTGTGAAAGTTTCTAACAGTGCAATTGGTCTTAGGGAGCTTAATGTACTATTCCATTCAGATAATTTTGGTATAGGATAAATTTGGCTACATTTCCATTTGTTTGGGATTTTACCAGTTTTTAAATAAAAGGATCCAAATTTTCTAAAAATTTCATGTATAGCATTGTTTGCCTTTTTAATTAAAACATAACCAATTCCTGTAATATCTGGTGTTGTGTTGTTCTTGAGCTCGTTTGCCATTCTCCTTCTGAAATGTCTTTTTTTAAATTTATATACCAGGCATCATTTATACTTAATTGTAGTTCATAAATCTTTATTCACTCTTCTAATAAGAGATTTAAATTTGGGTGACTATTATTGTATTGGCTCTGAAAGAAGGTATGGGTTTTAGATAAAATGTCTTTCAGGTTCGTATATAACTGAAAATCATTGTCTATTTTCTCTATAACTCTATCTAGTTTAGCTTTTGAGTATAGCTTATTTAATATACTTTTGAGTATTTTTCCTTGTTCATCATAGATCATTAGGCATCAACGATCTGTAAACTCTTTGATTTTCTTCTTTTTATGCTTCTCTAATATTGCCGCTCATTTTTTATTAAACAGATAAAGCCATCCCTTCATATCTTGTACCCATTCTTCTATTGTCACCTTTTCATCTAACTTTATGTTTGTTTTATGTTTATGATTTATCTTGTAAAGTAAAGATTTAATTTCTTGTAATCTTCTAAGTAAGACTACAGTAGTAGCTTTTTGATCTTTATTTTCTCTTGCTAATCTTTTAAACTCTTGACAAATTTTGCTTATACTAATAGTGTCTTTATGAAGAGGTGTCATTGTTCTTTTTGTTTTTCGTATTGTACTTTTTGATGAGTTTGGTATCTTTTTATATGGAATATTTAATTTAGCCACATATAATATTCCTTGTTCAAAGGACATCTATATGTTATCTATATCTTGCTGAGAGATTTCATCAATATTTTTGTTAAGTGTATTTATTGATATTGAACGTTTACTGAGAAAGAAATATAAAGAGGCTCTATAGTCTTCCCAGTTCTCATTTGTAGCTTTGTTATATAAAAACTTTAAGTGCGAGCCTTTAGCTTGATTAGATCTCTGAGTATTATCTAACATGATCATTTCACTCTTTAAGCTTATTAGCACTGTGTTGTAATTGCTTTCTGTTATGAGCTTCATGTTCACAATTTTTGCTTTATATAGATTTGGAGTTAAATCTTTGGAAATCCATATTTGGTCAATTCATGTAACTATGCTACCATTTGACCATGTGTATGCTTAAGAGTCTGGATTCAGATGTCTAAAAGTATCTACAAATTTTTGCTTTAACAACTACATGTGTAGAGGAAGTCTTTTATGTACTGCTATGCTGCTAGGGCTATATTTATCTAGATCTGGTGTTAAAACATGATTGAAGTCTCCCATGATTAATGTTTCAAAACTCTTGGCTCTGTTCAGATAAATATTAAGAACTTGCTATTGTATCAGCTTTGTTTGCACTTGATTGTTTGATGGGAGATATACAATAAGTATATTTAGTTTTAAAGACTTTAAAATTATATAGAATTCTAGCAAGTACTCACTGTGTCTTTTGAAGTTACCGATATACTTATGAATCTTTTTGCTAATTAGCACACCTATTCTGAAACCTTTTTTCTTGTTGGGGCTCGAGTTTGACCAGTAACTTTTGTATAGGCTATTTAGCGGGAGGATATAATTGCCCTCTTCTTGTATGATATTCGTCTTTGTTATTTCTATGATATTAATTGCTTTCTCTATTGCCCAATTTGTCAAATATAAGAGCTTTTGGTTATTTGATTTTAGTCTATTGATGTTATGACATGCTAGTTTTAATTCTATATCTACTTCTAATTTTAATTCACAGGCATTATTATTTATCTTAAGTGGTGTATGCTTTAACGAGCTATCTTGCTTGTTTGATTTCAGTAGTACAACTAGGGCGCCCTTAGGAGAAATTGGAGGCTGGCTCCCCTGCCTTTCTTCTATTTTTTGCAATCTATTTAAAATTTGTTCTAAAATATTGTCTTGTGAAATATCTACAGGTGTATGAACCTTTCTTGACTCTTTAGAATCTCTACTATATGATCTAGTCATTTTGCAGGCATTTCCATCTAGGCTTAGTTCTATTGCTTGCTTGTTTTAATTTTCTCACTTTTCTCTAATTTCAATTCTATTTGACCCAGTTGCGATCACGTTTCTAATATTTCTGAAAGGCTTTTTACTCCTATTTAAAAATCTAGAGTTAATGATACATCTGTTTAGTTTACTGTTGTCTGTCCACACAGAGTTGAAATTTCTATTCTCTTTTGATTGATTTGTATATGCCCTTTTGGTTGGGTTTCTTTCTTTCAGAAATTCCAAATCTGTTGCTACTTTTTTCCCTTTATTTATGATTTTACTCTCTCTCTTATAGTGGAATGTGCTACCAGATACATTTTTCCAAAATGAATTTTCTGAGTAAGTGCGCTACTTAAGTTTGAAATTAAAATAGTAAGGAGTGTAGCTTTGTGCTAGAATGAGGTCTTCCTCCGATTTGAAATATACTTGAGCTACTTTTCTTTGGTTTTCATTGTTATTGCTAAGAATGTAGACTGCTTGAACTTTATATCTTTTAAGTTGGCACAGGGGAGAAGACTATCCTGGACTGTGGTTGGTAAATTAGTGATTTGGCATTTATACTTGTTTCTTGACTCCAATTCTGTAATATCAAAAATGCCTGGTGTTGTTCAATATGTTTTGCCTAATTCTAATTGAGTCAACCAACTCTCCTTTACAGATTTTCCTTTGAATTCTGACTTAGATAATAACTTAATATGAGCTGCTCTCGTTCTGAAGTTATTTTGCCAAGCTATAACCGTTGCTATACTATAGTAATTCAAATATACTACAATTACTGAGCTATCTATTCCTTTTAGTAGATCCCAGATCGTAAAATCAAATGTAGAGAGATTATTAGATTCCTGATATGTAATTTTACTTTCCGGTGCCCAAGCAGAATTGTATATGTCTTCATGTTGTTTAGATTTCTTATATATTTCATTGCTTGATGTTTCTATATTTATCTAGGATTTCTCTTTGATATGATCATTAAGACCGTAATTTACTGTGCCATATTCATTTTGTATTAAGGCTTCTTTGACTAAATCTGAATGATTTTTTTGTGTATTTTGCTCTAAAATTTGATCTGTGTGATTGTACTTATGGGATTGTCTTGAGGTTCTAATTCGATATTGCTAATAGTGTTGATAATTTCTATAGTTGGAGCTGCCTGTATAATTTCCATGGGAGTCAGATTAATTCTATTTTTGTTAGAAGTCAAAAAGTCCTTCACATTTGTTTCAATTTCTATTTTGGTTAAATTGGGTGTAGTGGTCGATTGCCTAATTACACTTTCCATATGAGATAGTTTAGTATTGATATTTGTACTACTTTTCCGAGATTGCTTTTTGTCTATACTATCTATTTGCATCGTAATAGGGCTTGTACAATCTAGAAGAATTTTTTCTTCATCTGATAAGCTTTGTTCTCTTGCTAATTTATGTTTTGCAAAATCATAATGTTGTAAAGTATTGCGTATAATTGTGATCAAGTAAGTTTCATTAGTGCCAAGATAATTTGCCACTTTTCTATATTGTTCAAAAGTGAAGATTTCCTGCTCTTCTTTTACTAAAATTCTTTCGGCATCAGACTTATTAATTGGTGATCCACCAGTTAACCAGAAAATGATCATAGTAAAAAGTGACTCAAATTACTTATAAAAATTGGAGGTCTCCAAATGTGGCATGTGTGCATTTAAACCTTTTTTTTAATACTAAGTTAATTACCTTTCTAACTTAAGAAACTTTTGTAGAGCTTGTCAAGACGCATCTAATAGTGGTCAGAGCGTCAAAATCGGCTTGGTGGGTGCCAAGATATCTTTAAAAAACATTTCTTTTACTATGTAAACTTCTTTGCAAACAATA
>CAJVPY010006169.1:0-10775 GCA_910591965.1 Dentiscutata erythropus | reverse complement strand
GTTCAGGTTCATAAATTCAAAGTTCAGTTCAGGTTCAGGTTCAAAGATCTGCAAAATTTGTGGTTCAGGTTCAGGTTTAGTTCAGGTTCATTGAACCTGAACTTGAACTGAACTGAACCTAGAAACCCTACTTCAAATTAAACTGTTAATATTAATAAGAGTTGAAATTATTAACTTACCAAAAATTTTAAATATATATAAGCTTATACGCATATATAGTTCGCTATTGTCAAAATACGTACGTACAGTATATTAATAAAATTTGAAAAATATATATTAGACTGCGCATGTACAGTACGTACAACCAACCTAATCATATTATCCGTATACATATATAATTATATGCTATATATTTCCAAGTATATATACCGATACGTATAAATGTTAAATTTTTAAACTTAAATTATAAAAGTAATTTTATTTTATATGTTTACACTATATCGGGTCCCACCAATGAAATCTTTGAAACCAGGAATTCTAATATAAGCAGTGCGAAACGGCAGTATGAAACGGATTTCTAAACATTTGTACGTAATTCTTTTGATGATTGCTACACAACAAGAATATGTGGTCCATCGTATCGGTATCGATATTAACAGCCTCACTTAGGATTACTCAGCATGTGCACGAGTTCGAGAGAAAGGAGGAAATAATGATTATATTATCAAAAGATCATCAAAAGATCATCAATTAAAATCAGGAATAGATGTACCACGCGAGTTATAGTAACCTTACTAATCAAAAAAAAATATAAATCGAGATGAATTTTGTAATTCCTCTACGTAAAAAAAATCTTTTTTTCTTTAAAATTTTAAATTTTTAAATCAATCATGACCTCAGTTCTTGATCAAATTAAAGCATGGACAACTATCGTTGCTGATTCGGGTGATTTTGAATGTGTGTATTAATATTTTTCAATAAAATTTCTGATTGTAATTTGAATTAATTATTTTTTCTTTTAATCGTTTTATTGTAATTTTTTAAATTAGCAATTGCTCAATATAAACCTCAAGATGCAACAACTAATCCTTCCCTAATTTTGGCTGCCACTAAAAATGTTCATTATACTGGTTTAATTGATTCTGCTATCAAATATGCAAATGATAAAAAAGGGTAATTTTATTATTATCCTCGAACAATTTATGGTTCAAATTAAGAGTCGTCTAATTATTATTATATTTGTTTATCCAGAACTATCGATGAAAAGATTGATTGGGCTGCTGATAAATTGGTAAAATTCTTTCTTATTTTTCACTACTATTAATAAATTAAATTTGTCTAATCTATAATTATTTTTAATATTAATAATATATATATTTATAGTTGATCAATTTTGGCTGCGAAATTCTTAAGATTATTCCTGGTCGTGTATCTACCGAAGTAGATGCTAAACTTTCGTTTAATACCGAAGCGACAATCCACAAAGCTAGACGTCTTATTAAACTTTATGAAGAAGTTGGTATCGATAAGTCGCGCATATTGATCAAGGTTGCTTCAACTTGGGAAGGAATTAAAGCTGCTGAATGCCTTGAAAAAGAAGGAATTCATTGTAATTTGACTTTACTTTTTTCTTTCGCTCAGGTATATATTATTTTTTTTTTTTAAAAAAAAATTTTTTTTACTCAAACTTGTTAAAGTGATTATTAATTTTTATATAGGCTGTAGCATGTGCGGAAGCAGGTGTAACTCTAATTTCCCCCTTTGTTGGTCGAATTCTTGATTGGTACAAAAAGAGTACTGGTCAAACCTACGATGCCAAGAGTGATCCTGGTGTAAAATCTGTAACTAGAATCTATAAATATTATAAACAACATGGATATAAAACTATTGTAATGGGTGCAAGTTTTCGTAATACTGGTGAAATTGAAGAGTTAGCCGGTTGCGATTTCTTAACTATCAGTCCTGCGTTGTTGAAAGAAATGCAAAGTGATTGTAAAAAGATTGAAAGAAAGTTGTCCCCTGATCATTGTATGTGTTTTAATAAGATAATTGGTTGGAATAATGATTTACTGAAATTTTTACTAATATCAATATATCACTTTTTTTTTTTTTTTCTTTTATAATAAAAGGTGATAATGAACCAAAAGTTACTTATGATGAACAATCATTCAGATGGGACCTTAATGAAGATGCAATGGCTACTGAAAAACTTTCTGAAGGCATTAGAAAGTTCGCTGAAGATAACAAGAAGTTGAAGGATGAATTAAAATTACGTTTATCTCAATGTTAAAGTGATCCTAGAAATTTGTTTTTGTAAATTTATTCTCTTAACATATTTATATAGGATCACTTGATATTTAACGGCAATTATAATTATATATATATAGTATATACCTTTTTTTTTTTCATGTAAATTATATTAAATAAAGCTATTCGTAGAAATGGCTTTTAACATGTTCTGAAAAAAGATCAATAAATTTAAGAAAAATTTTATTAAGCTAATGGTTTGAATTATAAAATTTTAATTTTTTTTTTAATACGTAAATGACACTAAGGTGGTATTTTTTTTAAATATTGTAATATATACTATAAAAGACTGTTAATAAAAAAAAATTACCTATACGTATAGGGAAAGTAGGGTATTATGACGCGGGTGAGTAATTTAACGCACTTGTTTTTTGATGATATTCAGAATCGAAAAATTTTAGTACCATTCGATTCGTCTTACTGAGACGAATCAAATAATATAAAAATTTTTTGATTCTAATTGCTAAACCACAAGATATAAGTAAAATTCGATATTACTTATGCCAGTATTAAATTCTTTTAATTTTTATTTTATATATCCTCATTCAGCTAATTCTCACTCTGTATAAATCGATTCGGGGTTATTTCGACTTAGTCGGTCGATTAAAAATAGAATTGATCTTCATTTTATATGTTTGCAAATGGATTAATTCATTTAAGTAGGATTTTGGATCTTAAAACGGACGTAAATAATAATATCGATATTTGAATTATCGTGCAAACAGAGATTTTTTTTTTTGTACGTATATTACATAAGCACAACAATCTCGAATTAAAACTCAGTTACGTAGCCAATAATGACTTGTAAATCAGAATTGCATGATAACATCGATATTGGATCATGCGATGATAATAAAATTTGTTCTGTCGGTGCAATGACCAATACGTATCTTATAATTATTTCTTTGTTCGATTTGATTGGTTAAAGAACATTCTTAGATCGATATTTATATTTTATTATTTAATCGACTAAGTCGATTTTCTTAACATCGATCTCAACTATTAACACTGCTCTAACTCTAACCTTATTTAATTCCAAATCAACTTAAATTCCATTTCCATTTCCACTTATATACAACTTATATATTTTTTAAAAATTGTATAATAATTAGCACATTTAGTTAACCAACAAGAAACGATATTTTATTACCAAAAAAAAAATAATCTCAAAAATTTAAAAAAGTTACAAGGGGATTTGGTACATGTATTTTTAATTCTATTTAGTCAATTTTTATCCCCAAAAGCAATAATTATTATACTGCACATTAACGGCTTGAATCATCAGCAAGCCAAGAATGAAATAATATTACATATTGGGTTAATTGAAAATTACAACTTTATGAAAATTCTCAACTAAAAAATCAATAATAAAATGTACAAATAAAAAAATAATGTTCTATACACAATTGTGCAACCAAAAAATAAATATACGCAACCAAAAATTTACAAAGTCAATATATTAACAAATTTTAAATAGAGGATGTATCTTCTTTAAAAAACGCAGCAGAATCGACACAAATAGTAATCACACCAATTACGATCTCGAACGCTAGAACCAAATTAATCAATTTAGAAAATTAATATTAATACGAAAGTGATTTAATATTTAAAACTTACCGATAAGAATAATTACTATCCATTCGAGTTGTTCGCCTAAATTTTTTGAACCACTTATGTGAATAATACAGAAATTGATAGTTTATGAAAAAAAACATATATGTCACAAACCGTGTGAACTTGTTAAATGTTCTTTAAGCATATCTAGGAGATCACCTGTTATGAAATATGACATTTAGTTCATCCAATTTTGAATTGAGACAAATACATTTAGGGAGAGATAGTACTTATAACAGCCACTCTTTGATTGAGTAGTTCGACTCGTTGAGAGATTTCAAGATAACCTTGTAAAAATAATAATTCATAAGAATAAAATACATTAAAGTAGACTAAAAAAAAAAAATAGTTCCTTACCTCTTATAGCTTCGTATAACGGTTCATAAGCAGGCTCAGACCAAAAAATCTCAGGAGTATCTAAAATATTGCTAACTAAATTGATATTAATTCGCATTATGAACAACTAATATATAAGATAATTTATACAAATAAAATTCGTCGAATTAGCCTTTAAAAGAAAAAAGAAAACAAAAAATATAATATCGAGAGAATCGTTTACCTGACCAATTTTTTTGGTAATGGCGGTTCTAGATAAATTCCAAAGGATAAGGACGAATTACAAAAAGTAATTTAACGATGAAAATATAGATCGATCGACGCAAACCTTGACATAGAGACTTTACCCGTTTCCGCCATTGTTATTGGAATATGTTTTGTAGCTTCAATTGTATCTTCAATTAATCCTTCAAATAAGGTCATTTTGACAGATTGAGCAATCGCGTGAGATATTGTAACTTTCACCATATAATTGCCGGGATGTTTAAGAGTAATCACATCATTATAGATTCTGGGAAAAAGAATTTAATGTAAAGAGCAAAATAAAATATAATTAAAATTTTACGATATCTATCGAAAACACACCTTGGTTGATAAGAAGCATCATAATGAAAATGAAATTCTTCAGTTTCAACATCCTTTTCAGCTGTAAATGAAAGTATAAAAGTTATAGAATAAAAATGGATAACAAAATAACAATAAATATATGTGGGTTGAGATAATAGAAACCAAGCAAATATTTTTTAATAAATTTTTTAAAAAACTTTTAAACAAGGATAACTTAGCAAAAACTTCATCAAATTTAATAAATTTTTTTTTAAAATTAATTCAACAAGTTTGTAAAAATTTTTTAAAAAAATTTTTTATTAAATTTGGTCAAGGTTTTGTTAAGTTATTCTTGTTTAAAGTTATAAAAAATTTCTATTATAAAAAATTTTCTTGATTTCTATTGACTCACCCTCATATATATCGTAACATACATAATTTTTCGTCCTCGAAAGCAACTAATTCCCGTAATAGACTTTTTTCTTCATCTTCTTTCATGCCCCAGATGACAACAACACCGTAATCAAAGAAAATAACTTCAGGAATTGATTGTTCTTGAGAAGGAATTATTACATCGTCAATGCCTAAAAGATCAGCAGTAGTTGGTGGTTTAGGTGGACGGAAGGAAAACGGAGTATATATGCTATGTAATGGAATAAGATGAATAAGTAAATAAAATCAATCACAAATACATTTTTTTATATATTAAAATATTTTAAAGTTGAAAATATTTTGAAGCATTAAATAACATTTATACGCGTACCACTCATCCAAACGTTTTGGAGCAGCACTATTTCGTATTTTTCGATTTTGAAGATATTTCATTAAATCGTCTAACCGATAAGTTCTGAAAAAAAGTAAAAATAAATCAGTAGGAAGAATATTACTTAAGTTCAATAAAGGATGTAATTCTTTTCAAATTAGCATACGCTGCTGTGCAATAAGCAGTAACCCGTGGAAGTTTAAGTCGTTCTTGTTTACTAAGTCTTTCTGCCTCTCTTCTAGCAGTTCCTTGTGAAAGTTGACCAATCTGATTATGTCTTCCATCACTTGTCTCATCAACAGTAGTAGAAGTTGCTTGATCTTCAGGAAAAAGTTTTAATTTTTGAGAAGTCTTTGTAGTTCTATTGGGCTGTTTCGATTTCATTCTTGTTCTTCCGCCGACTTGAGGTTCAGTTTGTGGATCTATAACCAAAGGCTTTTGAGCGAGAGCTTCTGCAGGAGTTGAAAGTTGTATATAGCCTTGTTGACGTTTCTGCATTGTGTAAATTGACTAAGAAAAATATGTAATTTGGCTGTTTTATTTTATTTCTATATCTATACTATTTACTATATCTATACGTATTAGAAACTTTATCGTTATCGAACCCCGCCAACGACGGAAAATTCGGAAAATTCCACGAACACGTGATAATTACCTAATATTGATGTACATTCTGATCGACCAGTCTGAACACATAATCTTGTATAACGTGATCAAGATTTTTTTGCAATAATACGTTCAGGAACGCCGCAATAATTCTACGTCATGTACAACTTGGGTTTTCCGATTCACTTGGGTGATATTTAATAAAGGTCATAATCAAGATTTTTTTAATAATTACTATAGCAAGATTAGCACACAAAAATACAGGTATAATGCTGTAATGTAATTCTTTCGGTGATGTTTAATAAAGTTCTGCATATACAATATATACATTCGAAGTTTAGGGAAATATTTGAGATGCTTATGTAAACGACAAATATGATCGTGTATTTTTGCCTTGCCACAAGATATCATCACATGCTAACATATCAGATAACAAGATTTCTATCACGAAAAAATTTCGTTATTTTTTTTTTTTATCATATAATATTGTATACATAGAATTCATGACACGTGCCCTTTGGATACTCCTTATCAATACATATTTTTTACAGGAGGATCCCCAAATTTCCGTGTCGGAATGGTCATGGTTAGGGTCGGGTTAGGGTTAGTTATACTGGTTAGCAGGAACTATAGTAAAATTATCAAGTAAAATTATCAGCTGGGCCTTTTATTCTTCTCGGAATTTTGCTGTATAAACATGCCATAGTCATGTGATGTACAAAATAACTAACCAAAAAAAATTTATAATATATACAGGTTTGATTGTCTAGAAAAATTTAAGCGCATACACGATCCTCATCTATGGTATATAGTTTAGTCGCATATTTTAACATAGACTTAGACGAAGTCCAGAGTACTACAGTAGGTGGAATTTCATATTTTTCATGAATTTTGTTAAGAAAATGAGACTTTAGGTTTTTATTATTTATTGGATTTAACCATGAAATCTGATTGGTGATTTAAATAATCTCTGTCAATATCAACCTAGATGCGATTTATTAATGATCGAAATTGAGCTGTTCCTTTAATTAAATCATTAACCTGAAAATTTTGACATTACACTTTGAGCGATATAATAGTGTAGCATGCTGTAGAAAATCTACAAAAATTGCGTTAAAAAATTTGGTTTACAATCAAAGAAGCCTGCAACATATTTACAGGAAGATTACAAATTCCAGTTCTGTATAATGAATAAAAAGAAAATTGAAACGGAGCATTCCCATAACAGCAGTTATAAACAAACTTGAAAAGAATTACAAATACATAAAAATAGAGTTTTTTTTTTATTTTTAAGTTATATCTTTACATTTTAAAGCAAACAAAGGAAAACAAACATTTTTTATTATTTTTAATTATATTTTGCATTTGTACAGTACTATGTAAAAGTTTTTTTTTTTCGAAACTTAAATAATGTTGCAAACTGCTTGTAAAATGATTTTAACATTAATATACTACCTCTTTGTTATGTCTACGTGCCTTATAGAATTGCATCACGTAATTATAAAACAAATACAGAAATAAACACAAAAATCAAAATCTAATCCAAAATTACTCCTCGTAGGCTTAGATCGATCAATGTATTGTTTTTTCGTAAAAAATCACTCGGAATTTTTCCAGTATTATCATCGAGTTGATTTCAGAGAATCCCGAGTAATTTTAGATTATAGCACTTTTTTTAGGCTATTGCACTTTTTAGCCTTCAATTCTCCGGTAATTTAAATAATTAAAATTTAATTATTTAAGTACATATTTAATTATTAAATATGTACGGTATTATCCACTTATCCGAAACTTGAGAAGAACGTTCTCAGTATCATGTAACTGTGGCCACGATAAGCTTTCAATTCTCAGTGGTAATATCTAAGAGGATAAACAACATATCAAGTGAACTTCTAAAGTTATAGTCTAATCTTTAGATAGGAGAGCAGTTATAAGCTCTATGCAAAATAATAATTCAATAAAATAAAATTATTTATACTTTATTGATATCTGAATGATTTTATCTCTTTCTTTACTGCTTGATTCTTCTTTAAAATTTCGTTCGGTCGATATGGAGGCAAAATTGAAGGTCGAGTTTTGTATATCACGATATATAATCTAATCTTTTCTTCATACTTTTTTTTTCATTTTCTTTATTCCTTTTTTTCAAGCTTTTGCAATTCAAATCTGATAATTGTGTGTAAAGTTAAGACATGAAACGAGGGTAATTAAATTAGTTAAAAATATGATAATTAACTAAACATTATATTATTTATTTAATAGTGGATTTATATAAATAGAAATGGCAATGAAAGAACGAAATTATGTTATTTATGCTTTTTTGAGTGAATTTGTACATACTAATCTGCATAGTTAGAAATGTTTTTGGCAAATGATAATTATACAGACTAATATGACTAATACGGACTTTACCAAGGGTGAATTTGTGTATGTGTTGTGTTATAGGTCAAAAATTAAAAGAAAGAAAATGAAAGCAAAAGATTTTTATTTTTTTTTCGAAAAAAAAAAAATCAAAACAATGCGTTATTTAGAGTAGAGACGATGATTTTCTGCGGTGAATAAACCCAAATTCTGCGTGTGATTAATTAAATTTCTGTGATGTGATGTGTTTTTTAAATTTAGAGTGATTTAGGTTATAATTGAAATTACATTAATAATTTGCGTTGGTAATAATAAAAACTTCGAATATTTTATTATACAACCATTATTGTACACTTTGGATTATTTTAGATATCAATCAATTCATTTATTTTCTACGTTGAGACTTTATTTTTGAGATTACTTCCTACTTTCCGTGATATAATTCTGCAGCATTCTGTAAAATGCAGAAAAATTATCATCACTGCAAAATATTCAGCACTGAGATGTGATGTAAAATTTGGGACACCAAAAAAAAAAAAATTTTCTTAAGAATTTTGGTATATAGCTTGTGATAGGATTTTTTTATTAATAGTTATTATTACAATTAAATAATACGATTTATACAATTTGAATAACGATTGTATCTTGGCTGCCCATTATTATGATCCAACACGTTGCGAAGTTCAAATTGCTTCAGAAAAATATAGTAATGATTCTAGTGAAATTTTAGATATATTCAAATATCGATAAAAATATTAAATATAAGACTTACAAGTGTTATTATAATTCTAATTACATTGAGATAACAAATCATGGTGGCAAAGAATCTGTAAAGAGAAAAATAAATAATAATCGAAATTTTAAATCATCACTAATAAAAAATTCATCGATTAAATAATACCGGCATAGGCCTTTGTCATGAAATCTGGAAGACTTTTAAACTTCAAACTATAATATTGCAGTATTGTCGCAGGCAAAATTTCGAAAAAGCCAAATTTTTATTAAAGAAAAATACTAACATATTATGAATCAAAAAAATAAAGCAAAAAAAAAAAAAATTTTAAAAAAATAATCATAAACAACTATTATGCTTCTTTAATATCATACTGGTCTTTAATTTGTTTAATAATTGTTATATGGTTACAGTACAACTACTTCGCTTTAACTCTTCTTACAAGATCTTATAGGCTTTACACTCACGACTTCATGTTATTAGGCTATATTATAATTGAATTTCTTTGTTAGTTTGATTAAGTTTTTACAAATCAAAGACAGCATTAATTACTGAGTTTATTACCAAGTTTAATTGATTTATTGTACCTATCCTTTAAATTGTTTTGCAGCCAAATTTGTCTGCAAACTTTTTTAAATTTTAAATTTTTCTAATAAAATTTTAAATATTGATTTTAGCTATATATTTTCTAAGTAAAATATTTAATTTGAAATTTGTTTTATTAGCTTTGTTAAGAAAATTTTTTAAAATTATTAAAAAACTTTAGCACAATAAAAGTTTAAAGTTTTTGTATTAAAGTTTTTACTATATAATTTCTTCTTTAGATTTTTTAAACTTTATATGTTTTTCGTCTATAAAAAAAACTTTACTCTTAAGACAAGTCTTAAATTTTATTAGTAAATCACTAAAAGTGTAATAATAAAAGTTGTCATCCTATATATAAACTACAATATTGTATTAGAAACTATATTTTTAAAATTAATATTTAAAGAGTTCTTAGTTACTATATATTTATTAACATAGTATTGGTTAGCATTTTATTATTATTATTATTTTTTTTTTGGTTTCAATAGTAATCACTTTATTACGTCTGAACAGTTAAGTACATTACAAGGTAGTACAGTGCCTAGTTTATATATTTCTATATATCCTGGGTCCCTCCCCCCATAGTGTTGCAGTTCCCAAACATAGTACCCCTCATTTATACATAAAGCATCACACAGCTGCTCTAAGGTGCCCATGTATAACTGTTTAACAATGGTTTACCTCCACTTCGGCTCCTAACTTACTATAGAGTTCCCCTCTGGATCAACAGTAGAACATGCTTGCTTAATTGCTGGGGCACCTGTCCCACTCATGTGCCTCACCCAGACTTTATTTTTTTATTTTTTATTTTTTTCAAGGTGAGATCGCTTCTCTAGATATTTTTTATTATGTTAACTGTATATCTATTACATCTATTACAGATATGTAATACAACTAACTTTTTATATATGTCGAGACTAAGGCTATGGTCAACTATCTATATCTGGGAACTACCTTATGCGATAATTCGAAGTATCTCTAGTA
>CAJVPY010006168.1:0-10776 GCA_910591965.1 Dentiscutata erythropus | reverse complement strand
AAATCGTTACTTTAATAAGACTTTCTTATGATAAGATGATCTTCAAAATCAGCCAATCATAATAAAGCCCGCTATGCACAGTGCGCTATAAAGGCATGGCTAAAATACAACCAAAAAAAACAAAGCTATTTGAAAGAAGGTGTGGAAGACTTGGTCCCGAGAACCAAAGGTCCTACTGCCACTAGGATCCCAGTTTTTATTAGATGGTCTTTATCAATATTATTATTACTATCTATATCAAGTTACATGGATCATATTACGAATTAAATTGGGGCTTTGCTACTGACTAAGACCTTACAAGCAATATGACTATTTAGAGTATCTATGGCTAACGTGGCTAACGTTAAATAGTTCATACCAATTGCATAATTATGACATCCAGTTCCCACTATTAGTATACCGGAAACGTCTTACAATTGTTCTCAATGGAACTTCGTCTCGAGCCAAGTTCGAATTAGCTGTATATAGGTGCTTTTAATAGAAAGCCAATTTGTGTAAAGTGATCTATATATAGTAACACATAAAATTTTCAATTTAAAGCTCATTTTATGAAAATTTTTATTATATAATTAAATTTCGTGACATATAACTAACTTTTTTTATTGAATGTATATCTATTAAAATCAAATCAAATAAAATAAAAAATGTAAAAATGTGTTGTTTCTATTGACAACACCCCATATACCTTCTCTTTTGTCGATCAATGCGCATTTAAGGTCCCGGTGTCATGAATCCCTCGTGATACACGTACAGTACATTCATATTTTATATATTCGGGTTTTCTGTTCATTCCATATTTGTAAATATTAGTATTAGTTTATTCCGGGCTTAGTACAAATTTGCGTCTTGTTAGATGAGAATTTGTCTCAGTGAGATTTTACATGGATTTGCGTTTATGCCGGGAAACCGTGAGTAAATGGGAGTGAAATGAGTCCAGTTGGAGGCGATTCCTGAGAGGGAACGATTACCGGGTAGGCGGGAACGGAAACTATGTAAAGGTAACGATAACTGTGTAAAACAGTGTGAATTCGCTCCACTTACCATCATGTATAAAAATGACTCTTAATCCACTCAATAAAGTAAGATGTAAGCAGCGTTGGCCGAAGAGACCTATCCCTGATTAATTAGATTAGGCCACGCAAAGTTGATATTTCGTTTTGCATTACTCATCGACCTTTTTTTTTAAGTCCCAATTGTGCCAGTTATTCTATTTTTTGGCATTTAATTTTTTCCACAAATTAAACTGGCATCACCCGATGAGGCGATAAAACTGACAAAAAAAATTCGACTGCCGACCAATTTTCCGATTCCATATTAGGCAACCCGAAAAATTAACTTTGCGTGGTCTTAAATATGAACATGAGCTGAGTCTAGTAATTTACTGTATATTTAAAAAAAATCCGACCGACCAGGATTTTGAAATCCGTGTAAAGCAAAACGAAAAATCAACTTTGTGTCTCCCTGTATATTGCTATTTATATTTATCTTTATATTGTTAATATTTTTATTGATATTGTATAAACTTTGTGATTATTGTCTCGTAATTGTTATTCCAAACCCATTCTCTGTGACGTAACTGTTAACCGTCTTATGGCTATACCTGAGTTCTTTATCCGCTCTCCCAAATGATTAACCATAGCTGCTGCAATAAAATTGTCACGGAAGATTCTTGATTTTGATTGGCTGTATTATGTAAACAATCCTTGATATTTTTTTATATCTTCTGGCGATGGTTTCTCAACGACTATTTGATTAATAATAAATTTTTATTTTATTTTAATTCTACATGCGGAATTAAAATAAAATAAAAATTTATCGTGTTTAGCTTGTTAGCTATCGAGAAAACTTCGATTTAAAATTTGAAATTTTTGAGAAAAATGGCTACGATTGATTTTTTTATTGTTTAACGAAATTTTCTCGATAACTACTGGACAAACTTCGATGAAGATTTTTTACTTTAATTCTACGAAGTCTGTAGAATTAAAATAAAAAAATTTCATCGAATTTGATCAGGTAATCAATTAGAAATTTTCGTTCAAAGTTTAAAACGCTTGTATGTAAAAGAAAAAACAACACTTTTTTTTATACTTAAAGTAATTATTTCTCGATTACTTCTGGATCAGATTCGATACAAATTTTTTATATTAATTCTACAGACCCGTAGAATTAACAATAAAAAAATTCATAGAATTTGATCCGGTAGTTATCGAGAAATTTTCGAGGAAATCAATCGTAGCCATTTTTGATTTCCAACGTTTTTTAAAACTATAATAGGTCAAAATAAATAATTTTTTTTATTTTAATTTTACATAATTGTAGAATTCAAATAAAAAAGAAACATTAATATTAATAGATAGTCGTTGAGAAACCATAGCTAAAAGATATAAAAATATCGAGGATCGTTCACAAAGTACAGCCAATTAAAATCAAGTGACAATTTTACTGCGGCCAGGTCAAATTTCCCTGTTAAAACGTGCATACTGTACGTTGAGAAAGGTCAAATTAATTCAAAAATTTGGAAAATTCGGGTAGTACGAGTCTCAAACTATACTAACCAATCGAAATAACACACCAAACGACTAATCCCTATCTAAACCCTAATGGTGGAAGGCACGAAAGATGCGTGGAAGACTTGGTCCAAGTTATTAGGGCAAAATAGAGTCCTCCAACTCTCTGTATAACTCCAATCTAACTGTGTTTATTTCAATGCGACTAATCGCGCTTTTATACTTTCACATTACTGCGTCTTCGGGTAGTCTGACACATGAAGCTACCTTAAAATGACATAATTTGGTACCAAAAGCAAGGTAAATGTTGTAATGTCTAAATTTAGAAAGGGCATTTTCTATTTCCCACCTCAGCATCGTTCATATAATAAAAATAGCCCAATATTCTATCTAAATATATATATATCTGACCTACTATATACATAAAATTAGTTTTCAAGCCACAATTTACCCTTTCACAGCGTACGTTTACAATGCAAGGAAAATAAAACAACAATCACTTATTATAGATACAAATACCATGTTGAAATCAAAATTTTCTAAAATATTTGCATCATTAATTATTTCCACATACTAAAACGGATGCTTAGGCAACACAAAGTTAATTTTTCGTTTTGCATAACCTGGTGTACCAGTTTTTTTTTAAAAAAAAAAAAATTTACGTGTACTATAAATTAATAGATTCATGCTCATATTTAAGGCCACGCAAGTTAATTTTTCGTTTTGCATAACATATAATCAGAAAATTTGGAAATTTTGTTTTTTTTTTAAGCAGGCCTGTCGGATTATTCCGGAAAATTAAGTTTGCTATCGGGTGATACCGGTTAAATTTTACGGAAAAAAATTAAATAGCGATAGCAAAAATGGAATAATTGGAACTTTAAAAAAAAAAAAATTTTTTTTTGAAAAATTAGGTCGGCGGATTATGCAAACGAAATTTAACTTTACGCGGCCTTACATATCATATTTGCATTGTGATTGTTCGATCAAAAAACGTTATTAGTTTGTTACGTAGTAATCAAATGTGTGAATAAGTCTCGTAGGTACTGTACATAGCATACTACAAAATACAGAATTAGTAATGCCTGACGAAACCATGTGATGCTAATTGTCACATGGCACAATATATAAAAACCAACAATCTATTTTGATTTTTTATAAGTAATAGCACGTGATAATTAGCATCACATGGTTCGTCAGGCATCACTAAACGGAGTACTTCGTTTTCTTGGGTCATGACCTAAGGAGAGCCCAATTTGATTCTGTGTTTTACGTTACCCCCAAGATTCTCTCCTCCTTTCCCTTATAATAAAACAATAAAAAATTTTGCCTTAGAAAATAGGTTAAAAAAATTTTTCTAATATATAATAAGGTCAAACGCCCCTCCCCAAGAAAGTAGAAGGGGATAACGTAAAACACAGAATCAAGTTGGTCTTGCCTAAATACTGGTCTATCAATCTCAAAGAGAAGTAGGGCTAGTCCTTCGATAGAAGAGAATCGGTATTTAAATTTCAAGTTCTTAGTTGATAATTCCAATTCCATTTCGTCTTTTCTTCCTCCTTTTTTTTTTGATGCAAATACTAGACAACTTAACGTAAATCAAGTGGTCTTTGCGCTACTTTAGCATCAGAGCTACGATGTTCCTTATAGATTTATCATTATCCATATATGCTATATAACTGATCAAATGGTTTTGCGTTATTATAACCTCTGAACCATGATCATTTTTCATTTCTTCACGCGCAAATGTTCTTGAATTCACGACTACGTTTTTCTATTTTCTTGCGCACATGTTCACGTGTCTCATTCATGTGACCAGAATTACTGATTTCGCAATAATGTTGGCTCTCGACGAGCTAATCATGGTCATATAGCACTTTTTGGTATTATCATTGATATGTGATTGTCCTAAAATATATGAAATCGCTCGTTGACTTGAATAGGGATCGATAGAATATTCGTAGAAAATTCGTAGAAAATTCGCCCATACAAACATTCATAAAGTCAATCTTTTGTTTGCTAAAAAAAAACTAGGAGAGTTAAATTATTCATATTGATTAATATTAGTTGTTGGTTATATATTGACTGCTCGAGTTAATTCTTCGGTTAACATCACCCCCCAGATCCCCGAAAAATGAACAACCAATCAAACGCTGGATTGCTTTCACCATTTACTTAATCTACCAATTTTTATATGTTCGTTTCCCTCCAAGAGTTTAAAGGTGATGCTAACCGAAAATTCAACTTCAAGCAGCCATATGCACAGAATAGTACAGTACAATTTTTTTCTAATATATAATAACGAATATACAAAATTTCAATTACAAATTTAGTGACTACCCAGAATTGTTGAGTGAAATTTTCAAAGACAACTGTGTATAAATAGCAGCTTTAATAATATGAATAAAAAAAGAAATACAAGTTCAAAAACTGAAATCTCATTTTCCAATTAAACGAACTAAATAAACTAAATGTTAAACCCATATAGTAACAGCATAGAACAAAATATCAACATAAAATATCATCTAATCTTTATATAGAAATAGTGTATAGCTTTACGCTGATGCTATACGTTAGTCGACTACCTATCAAAGGATAAAATAATAGTTTATAATCTTTCAACTAGATCCATCTTATATAAATTTGTTGCGTTATAGCTTCAAAACAAAGGAAACTATATTAAACTAATATAAGGTGGTTTGAAATTACAATTTCATTTAACGTTCCCTACCCACCTCCAAGAGCCCCCTTGGAGTTAAACAAGTCAATCAGAACATTCATTTCGTTTCAATTAGTCATGTACTTGTGGGCTAGCCAATAATAATAATATTAGTTTTTTAGCAACCCCTGTATTTAAACTCCATAAAGGGAATTTCAAACGGCCTAATTATGAATTTGGTCCAAGATTCAACAACCCATGGAACTTCGCCATCCTTTTTCTCAACCTTACACTTTCTCACAATTTTATCATCACAAGCAATTCGAATTCTTTCAGGTGTTGCAGGTAATCTTAAAATTACCGGAGTATCGTTATTATTACATTTTCTTTTTTTAATTAAATAAATAAATGGATACCTCGCAGCTGTAATAGCATCCCTAATAGCAAAAAATACAGTGTTTCCTAAAAGCAATGGTGGTTCACCAATTCCTTTACTACTATGGATTGATTTTACATTGGTTTTTGCACCTTCATACGTATATATCCTGAAATCTTGGGGTATATCTCTAAAAATACATAAAACTTAGGATTCACTGTAAAAAAAGAAAAATTCAAGAGAAAAAAAAGTAAATAAATCGAGCCCAGGTATCTTATATTCAGGTCCCGTAGTGAACAAATTCCCATTTGGAAAGTGTAATGTTTGTTCATTAGTACACCAACCAACGCCTTGTATAAAACCTCCTTCGATTTGTCCAACGTCTAATGCATAATTTAAACTTCTACCAAGATCCATACATAAATCCGTTCGTAAAATTGTATGATCACCCGTTAATGTATCAATTTCAACTTCTGTACATGCTGCTCCTGTAGTATATTATAAGAATATTGGCCTTCATTTTTTTCAAAATTGTGAAGACCAACATTGGGAGCTTTGTAAAATCCATTTGCAGATAAATTTACTCGATCATGATATGCTGCTTTAACAATCTAAATATAGCATATTAAAGAATTTTTAAGTATAAAATAAAATTACATATTAAAAATTTTTTAATATAGTAATATATGAATACCTCTTCGAAACTTTTATCAGGCATTTTCTCATGATATGGTTTTAATCTTTCGGCTAAAGTTTTACAAGCATTGTGAACAGCATATCCATTAAGATCACTACCAGTACTTCCAGCTGTAGTCGTTGAATTAATTACTAGATTCGTGGCACTCTCCAATAAATGGACTATATTTGGTCAAAAGCAATAATAATATTAGAAAACTATACAATTTATGCTACACTACTAAAGATGCAATTAATAAAAATTTTTACCTGTATTAATATGAACATCTAAAGCTTCAGAAACGATCTGCAACATCTTTGTGTGAAGTCCATATATATATATATATATGCACCATGATTTATTAGAACGCTTCCATCGAGGTAAATATGCACTTAAGCTCCAGCATGATTCATTAAAGCAACAGGAAAAGAAACCCCAAATTCGATTGGCAAAAGTGCCAAACCTCTTTTATGCCAATTATTATTAGAATTAAATTCTTCAACTTCTTTTTTCCGCTTTTCAAATTCACTAGTTTCTTTGACCAGCTGATAGACCGAGGGTAAAACCAATTTTCCAACGTTTGGTTATAAGGAGTTTTTTGACCTTCCATATAGAGGTTCTTCTCCTATTCAAAAAAAGAACGGAATTTTGTATTAAAAGAAATCAACACGTATATCTATTATATATTATTATAAATCACATACACTCAATTCACTCAACATACTTTCAAGAATAAATACTGCTTGAGGTTGTCCAAATCCTCTAAATGCTGTATTTGAATGAACGTTGGTTTTGCAAGGATTTCCAATAAGCCGTATGTTCGGAATATAATAACAACCATCAGCAGCAAGTAAATCACTCAGAGCTACAATTATGGTCACATCTGATGTCCCTTCACAAATAAGATAATACTAAAATGAAATTTATAACAAAAAGCTATAAATATATATATATATGTATATATATGTATATATTTAAATAAGGAAGAAAGTCGAATATTATGAAATTACTACCTTCAAGTCATACACTAAAATTTTTCCATCTTTAGTTAAACCAACATTCCATTTGCCTAAGAAAGGATGCCTTTGTCCTGTCCAAGCACCGACTGCTAATGCCGCTGAAACATAAAGACCTTTTGCTTTTTTTCCGCCAAAACTTCCACCTACTCTTTTTACTCGACTTGTTATTTTATTAGATGATATACCAAGTACATCAGCAACTCTTTTTTGAGCTGCAGTAGCATTTCGACAACCTGAATGAACTTCGAATTCATCATCTTCATTTTTTGGAATTACCAATGCAACATTGGTTTCCATGTAAAAAATGCTTTAATCATAAGATATAGTTAAATTTAATTTGTGAAATAAAACTATTCATAATATGATTAAAATGTTTTTAAAAACTAATTTACCTTGAGCACCTAATCTTGTTTCGCCTGCATAATAAAATTATAGTTAATGCCATGAAGAAATATTTTAATTTTAATAAGTTTTATTAGAATTATTGGAATTATTTATTAATGTAGTTACAGTTGAGTTAATCAATTTTTGTTATAATTTGAAGTAAAAATTTTTATTATAAACTTGCTATTCAATAATCACAGTATGTAGTCGCAGTTGAGTTTATTGCATTAGAATTATCATTACAGTTAATTAATATCTTGTAACACAAACAGAGGGTGTTCTCAAACCTCAACCCCGATGTGATTAGCGGGTGATCGTAATGGTGCACAAATATAATTATATTTATGTAAAATTTTTATTTACGATTCGAATATGTAAGCTATGATGTAATTGAAATTTTCTCAAGCATCGTCCTTGATGCGATTAGCTAGTGATCGTGATGATGCTCATTTATCATAATCAATAAAAATAAACATTGTAATTGATACTTGAGCGATTTATTATTATTTTATTTACATATCAAATGTCGTCGGCAAAAATTAATAAACCAAAAAAAAAAAAAAAAAAAAAAAAAAAAGAAAGAAGTTAGTTAAGCATGGAAAAACATCCGTCCAGAATCCACCAGTTTTAGGTCTTCGTTGATATTGGGTTATTGTACCAAATGAAGAAATTATCTGTGAAATAGTTGAACTTGTTGCCATATGATTAAAGGCTAAAAGTCTACAATTGTTCTTTGGGTCTTTTGACGTTTTTTATTTTCCATAAAAACTTTCAGCATAAGGAGTAAGATAATAATTCGTTGGTACCGAGAGTTTGGATCCATGACTGTTATTTGAGCGATCTCTATGAATACTCAATTAATTGTAACTTTTGCCAAGCCAGGGATAAAAAAAAGATGGTCTGTGGCAAAAAGTTTGTAAATTGAAATGATAAACTCACTTAATATTTTTTACTAATAAAAATATATTATTGACGTAATAAACTTTATTAAATTACGATTATCATTTAAATATTCATTACGATGACAAACACATTTGACCTACTAAAAATATTTTCCGCCAAATAAATTTTATTTCCCGACGCTTTTTGCCCCATTGATTAAGGGGCTTGAGAACACCCAGAGTGAATCAAATTTTTCTCTGATAATTTATTTGAATGTTTAAATGATTATGGTTAATCACATATTCTTTTGAAGTACAATTGTTAAAGCAAATCAAATTAAACTTCTTACTTGCCTTGGTAATTTATTGAATGATTAAATGTTTATAATTAATCAATGTCTTAAAACACAATTGTTAAAGCAAATCAAATTAAACATCATACTTACCTTAATAATTTATTTGAATGATTAAATAATTACGGTTAATCATACATTCTCTTGAAATAAAATTGTTAAAGTGAATCAAATTAAACTTTGTTCACACTAGTAATTTATTTAAACGTTTAAATGATTATAGTTAGTTACACATTCTCTTGAAACACAATTATTAAAGTGAATCAAATTAAACTTCTTACTTACCTTGGTAATTTATTGAATGATTGAATGATTATGATTAATCAATATCTTGAAATCCAATCATTAAAGCGAATCGAATTAAACATCATACTTATCCTGATAATTTATTTGAATGATTAAATGATTATGGTTAATAATATATTCTCTTGAAATAAAATTGTTAAAGTGAATCGAATTAAACTTTGTTCTCACACTGGTAATTTATTTGAATGTTTAAATGTTTATAGTTAGTTACACATTCTCATGAAACACAATTATTAAAGTGAATCAAATTAAACTTCTTACTTATCTTGATAATTTATTGAACAATTGAATAATTACAATTATCAATGTCTTAAAACACAATCATTAAAGCAAATTGAATTAAACTTCATACTCACCCTGGTAATTTATTTGAATGATTAAATGATTATGGTTAATCACACATTTTTTTGAAATATAATCATTAAAGTGAATTAAATTAAATTTCATACTCTGGTAATTTATTTGAACAATTGGTTAATGAAACAACAATGTTAAAGTGGATCAAATTAAACTTCACACTCGCCCTAGTAATTTATTTAAACAATTAAATTATTACAGTTAATCACATGTTCTCTTGAAACACAATTGTTAAAGCAAATCAAATTAAACTTTGTACTTACTCTGGTAATTTATTTGAACAATTAAATAATTATAGTTAATCGTATGTTCTCTTGAAACACAATCGTTAAGATGAAACAGATTAAACTTCGTACTCACCCTAGTAATTTATTGAATGACTAAATGATTATGGTTAATCACATGTTCTCTTGAAATATAGTCATTAAGGCAAATCGAATTAAACTTCATACTCACCTTGAAACGATTGAATAATTATAATTAATCAATGTCTTAAAACACAATTGATAAAGCGAATCAAATTAAACTTTGTACTTACTAAAGCTTTTAGTTATAATTACTATATAGTTTTTTTTGGTTTTTTTTTTGTTTTCGGGTCAACTTTGAATTTCAATGCTTATTTCAGGTTTTGGGGTCTATTTCAGATTCTGTAATTCAATTTTGTCTTTATATAAAAATAATTTAGATTTCATCTTTTGAATTATTATTTCATTGGTATGTATAGTCTTAATACTCATAGTTAAGTTAGTATATTGGAAATTTTCATAGTGGTTAAGTTAGTCTGAATTGAAATTGTTGTAATTTCTATTGTTAGATACTAAAAAACCCTATTAAAGGTTAGAACCTTATTCACTATAGTATGTAATAACTTCTTTAAGCCTTGATATATAAGGGAGATGTGGTATCAAGTATGCGTATTGATCAGTTATTGAGTATAGTATAAAATTATACTGTAGAGTATACTCATTTATACTTATGAGTACAATACTTGAAAAATTTTTTTTTATACTTATAAGTATACCATGTAGTGATAACACTGGGGTTCGATAAATTCTAGGGCATGTAACGTGATTGTGTTACATGATCATCTTTAGTTACATACGTACGTACGTACATACATACGTACATGATTTTTTTTTGTTTGGCGGCAAAGGTAAATGCTTAGAAGTAGATTACTAGACTAACATTCCTGAGATCTTTATGTAAGTATGTTTATTCTTTGTGTATATAGGTTATTTTTTTTAGTTTGACTTCTTCT
>CAJVPY010006167.1:0-10777 GCA_910591965.1 Dentiscutata erythropus | reverse complement strand
ATGTCACGAAGCTAGGTAAAAATGGAGCATAGAAAACAGCACAAAACCAAATACGTATAATCGCTTTTTTTGGGGGGAAATAATCCTATGCTCGAAAAATGGACAAGATTCTTTAGATAAACTATAACTGGCTTATCATTATTTACATTTTAGATTGCCTATGTGTGACAAAATTTGAAAAAATTTTATCACTTACATACGTACGTACGTACGTATATTGCTTTTTAGTACGTATTATCAATTATTATAACGCATTACTACTTTGATTTATACGTATCGTTAAATTCAATGCTTAATACGTAATAAAACTCTCGACATTCGTAATAAATTTTTATGTAATACAGTAAACAAATCATTTCATTATAGTTTTTTAAAACGGTTTGTTCTTTTTTTTAAAGTTCTTGCGAAGGAAGATTTTTTCGTTGTTTTAACTTGGCATAGGTTAAGTTTGGGGCGTATTATGCTTCTCGTCAGCAATTTATGCTTCTTATCGGCAATGCCCCATTATACGCATTGCATCGCATAAAATTCGAGTTTCTAGATAGTGTTATTATTAATTACAGATACCAAAGACAAAAACTTTCAATAGTTACTAAAAGTTATAACACGATCAAAATCCAGTTATTCATTTATTGCTACTGCAAATAACTGTACTAAGGTTATGCAAAACTTGGTATTGATGTGTTACGATCATCTTTACCTCGTGATTCAGTAATCAAAATTGGCGCCATCCGATTCGTCTTCTGAATGATGGATGATTCTTATTACTAGCAAATAGTTAACGGGACATCTTCGATTTATAATATAGAGATGGTTTGTTAATAAGATAAACCAGAATCTATTTATTCATCCGTGAATAACCGACAGATATTCAAGGTATTGTATGGAAACTCTCTTCATTATGACATACAGCTTACCAAAAATGCGCATAGTCTTATACATATATATATATTATCGGAATAACCGGATAACCCCGAATTTATTATTTGAAAAAATTCGAATAATTAGTAAGCCAATACCTCATTTTTTAAAAATACATAATAGAAAACTATAATGTCTGTCTAATACCGTTAAGAGGTAATCAACAAAAATAAATCTGTATCAGTATTATTTACAAAAAATAATGACAGATGGGATATTAGTTGATTCTGACATTTAGGGTGCTCTCAAGCATCTTCCTGAGTGTGATTGAGATGACGCACAATCATTACAATCAATGAATATAAAGATTGCGATCAATAATTGAGTGAACTCTTTTAATATTACAAAATAAAAAAAAGCAACCGTTTAACAAACAAAAAAATATATTACCATTACCGACAACTTCAAATGTATCTGTTCCAACTACCTCAAGTGTTTCTGCTACTTCTTTAGCAATTCTAAATAGTTCTATTATCCCTTCGCCTAATTACAATACTCCTGTTGTTCCTTTTACGGATTTAACAAATTATCCTATGCTTGTTATAACAACATTATTCTTCTGCGCCACTATTTAATCCTTTAGTTTTAAATAGAATTAATAGCGAATATGAAGAGGTATATATTGAATTTTATTTAAATTTGTAATTTTTTATAAAGAATTAATAAAAATTTTTTTTAGGTATCTCTTTTAAAGTTATCCATTAGTGACAATAATCAAACTTCTACTACTAATAGTAGTCAAGAAAATTTACAAGTTGTAGATGAGCTAATACTATTTCAGAAATAAACCAAATAATCGATAGACATCATCCGAAGATAACAATTGTCGGTTATTTTTTTTGGGGTTTCTTGATATTTTTTTGTTTGTTATGAAAGTTTCTAGCACGAAGAGTAAAAAAGTAATTTGTGGATGACGGTGAAGATCCATATTGTTAGAAGTGTATTTAGTGTAAAGTATAATGATTCGATCGTGAAAAAAAAAAAAGATTTGATTATAAAAAAAAAAATAATGATTCGATCGTAAAAAAAAAAAAAAAAGATTTGATCATAAAAAAAAAAATAATAGTTCGATCATAAAAAAATTATGGTTTGAATAATGATTTGATCATAAAGTGCTTGAATAATCTCACTCTATAATAAATTTTGGCCAATCAGCGCAGCTCTATAAAGAAAAAAAGATGGTTAACCATCTTTTTTTTTTGACTGCGGTGATAAACTTTCTTGACCGGCTGAACTAATTTTTATTAATTAAAATTTATACACCGATCTATTGATTGAGGCGCTTGAGAGCACCCTTATTTAAAGCCTATAAAATTTTCCTTAAATTTCAGAATTTTTTAGAAAATCTAATTTTTAAAAATCAATAAATTAAGATATTGATATACAGATATTTCGAATATGCACTACAGATCTATGCAAGGTATGTATTGATTATTGATTCTGTTACAGTACGTATCAGTATACGTATCAGGTATTATAAGTACTAGATAGTGTATTAATGAATGAATCTCAATGAGTTAACATTAACGTTAAGACATCAATGAACCACAAAATTTGCTATATCTGATATTGATAATCGGTTGATTTTTTTTAAAACTTAACCACTTTCTAAAAAGTGATACCGTACATAAAAAGTTAGTCAATAACAGATACAGTCTAGTACTCGAATCTGATTGGCCAGGTCATATAATTAATCATCTACCAACCCTTTACATTTATACCGTCATACTCTTCGTTATCTTCGCTCACCCACACTACCATTTCGGTATCTATCTCCAAAGCTTTGTTATAACGCAAGAGAATTATTTGAAATTCATCGTAATGAACAAGATCCGAAAAAAATTCAAGATTTGGTAACTTGGGGATGGCAAAATTTGGAATTTTTAAAAGCTTGGAGATTTGTTGAAAAGGAAATTTTAAATGAAATCTTTAGAGGATACGGATCCAGTAAAAAATGACAAATACTTACAATATATACAACATATACAATATATATATTTTTTTTAGAGTTATAAGAATATTAATAAATTCGGAGTACTTATAGGTTTGTTTATGCAATTTCTAATTTTGTACAATTACATAACACATTATTTATTAAATGAAGGTTACATTTAAGATAAAGGAGAAAGAATAAAGGTTAATGTTTCTCCGTGTATGAAAAGACCGTTATAGGAAATTTTACAATCAACATGATTAAAAAATATAGTACAAATTTAGTCATGTTTTGAAAAAAAAATTAAGACTACGTAACTACTAACAAAAAAACGAGATACGTACGTAATAGATACTTACAGTATTATTATATCATGACTTCCCGATAAATCAATATGATCGCTGCTTATCGAATTTAAAAAATTAGGTTTTACACGATAAAAGATCATTAGATCATAAAAGATAAAAGCAGAAAGAAACCATGCATAACAACAGGTTTTTTTTTTTTATTGGTGACACTTTCAGATGTCTCGTAACTTTGATAACCTGTTTGTAAATTGAGAACTGGTGTGTGCGTAATTACTATATAAACAAAAAATTTTAATTATCCTAATTATCTTTTAATTATCTAATTATCTCGAAATTTGCCGACATCAAAAATTTATTAAATTATTTATTATATATGTACTATTATATACTGTATACATATTGAATATTGAATATGTATTGGTATATATCAGATATTATATGTAATAGTTTGATAATATTATGCGCTAACATTATTACATTATATTCATTATATTCATTATATATTATATATAATACAGTAATACGTACTGTAATAATTATAATAAAATTTAATGATTTCTAATCATTCTAAATCATTCTAATCATTCTAATTAATATATCATAAATATTGGTGTTGTAAAACGAAAATTATTATTTAATATGTGATCCACATCAAGTAATCTTGATTGGTTTGACGTTTCTTTTATGTATGTTAATCAAATTTGATTAGTGTATGTTACCTAAAAGTATTTCCTCGAATTGTGCACAGAAACCATTTGTGTAATACAGTAATACAGTGATTTACGCCGGTAAATTGTTACCTTTTAAGAATTTTGCTCTAGAAAAAAAAATTTATACTTACCATTACGATAATGTATACTAAATAACAAGAAATTATCAGGTAAATCCCCTAATCCAGTTATGTTAAGGAAAAAAATGGTAGTTTATTTAATTTTCTCTATTTATTACAAAATTTTTAATTACCCTATCTTTTTAAAGTATATGTATACAATATATTATTATTATATACTGTTCTATTTTATATTATTATATATTATATATTTCTTTTTTTTTTTTACTGTTATAAATGCATTTAGTAATTCCCTGTCTATATGCTAAACCTGCAGGTTGTATGCTACGCTTCATATAATTTGGTTATTAGTGGTATGTAATAATTTTTTTAAGGTTCGTACTTCGATCATATATATACTGAATTCATCATATTATGTATTTTTTATTTTACTATTTTTGTAATAAAAACTTTGTATAAATATTCTGTCTTATCCCTTTTTTTTTGTCAAATTTCTCTTCGTTTACTGCATGTTTACTTTGTCCCCCTCAACGATAGTACTGATAAATATCTTGAAACTTTTATAAATAGTATTATTTACATCATTTTCTTTTTGTAATGTCATCAATTGGTCATAAATAATTGTTTGTTATTAAAAAATATATTAAAATACACTTTTTTTTTTTTATATTTCAAAAAATCACAAATTTTATTATAAAAAAAGTCACGTTAATATTTGATTTTTTTTCTTACCCCTCTCTCTTCCTTTTTTCCCCGGGTTATTTTTTTCATAATTTTCTTTCCTTATTTCTTTTAAACTCTTAAATACAATCATTATTAAAATTTATTTTATACTACTACTTGTATATATAATAATTCTCTTTACTCATAAACGACGGTTTATGGATATACATAGTAATGCCTTCTGTGACAATATTTATTGGAAGATTTATGCCAATAGTTGTGTTAACACTATTGGGATATACTTTTTACGTGTTCGTATTTCTAATATGTGGTACGTAAAAGAATAAGGTTATAATAACTTGGAATATTATTATATTAAAAAAGACAAAGGAAGGGTATTACGCGTTTAGCTTTAGTAACAAGTGTATGGTCGATATTTTGGTTGTATGAAATAGGTCTTTACTCGAAAGAAAAAATTTATCGACCCGTGTAAATTTAAAATTTTGAATAAATTTTTTTCAATTTTTATCTAATAAAAAAAGTGATCATTATTCTCATTTCAATTTTTTTTTTTCTTCTATAGTTGATAAACTAATTGGAGAAAAGCAATTGATTGCCCAAGCTAGTATGTTATTTAATTTAATACACGTCATTCTAGTCATTCTAGTCATTCTAGTCATTCTAGTCATTTTAACTTTTTTTTTTTTTTAATTATAAAAAGTTATCTACCTAGTGTTCTTTTGCATATTTTTTTTTATGACAATTTTGTCTTACTTCCGAGTACTATCTCGAAGACCTGGATCTCCCGTAAGTTTATATTCATACTTTTTTTACATCCTTTATCTTTTATCTTTCATTAGTATATTATAAATATTTATTACGATAATTTGATTAGCCAACAGGTCCTAAACCAGATACTACTTTACCACAACAATCAAATAATGAAAATACTGAAAATACTGAAACGAGTCCAATATCTTCACCAAAATCTCTACCTTCTTCAACAATATCTAATAAATATCAAATTCCTACTTCATTTACTATACATCGTTTCAATCCTGCAACTAATCCTAATAATACTTCAAATGCGGATGCTTTATTACCAGAAGAAAGCGCTCCTATTAAAGGACAACCAACAACTGCTGCTACAACAACAAATGTTATGGCTTCTTCTTCAGTACATACTATAGATCAACCTACTAGTGTAGTTATTCCAATGCCAAGTACTTTTGTATGTAAAAGAGATGGAAGAGTAAGGTGGTGTGAAGTTTGTAATTATGTTAAACCCGATCGATGTCATCATTGTTCGGAATGTAATCGCTGCATACTGAAAATGGATCAGTATGTATATATATATTATTATATATATTATTCTTAATCATTATTATCATCATTATTATTATTATTATTAATTTAATTTAATTTAATTTTATCATTATTTAGTCATTGCCCGTGGTATGTACATTTTCTATAATGATATTCTATATTGATCATAATACCATTTTGATACTTATATCTCAATTTCATCAATTCTATTCATTTCTGTTTAAATTAGGGTGAGTGGATGTATAGGTTTCAGAAATTACAAATACTTTTACCTATTCATAGCGTATACTGCTATTTATGCTGATTTTACCTTGGCCGCAACAATACCTATTATAGTTAACCAATACCAAAGTCCAGAAAAGGTTTTCTTCATAATTCATTCTATATATATTTATATATTAAATATTTTCGTTAATAAATACTTGCTAATTCATTTCTATTTATCGATAGAAAGATTTTAACATAAATTTTATAATAACTGCCGTACTGTAAGTATATAATTATAATTTATTAAAATCAATTTTTATTCAATTTCATTTATTCTTTTCTTTTTTACTTTTCTTTTTTAATTCCCTCAATTTCCCTTTTTAAAAGTGGTTTCATATTCGGTCTTCTACTAACGGGTTTCAGTCTAGTTCATACTGCTTATGTATTACAAAATCGTACAACAATTGAAACTCTTTCATTTAGAACTAGAACATATAATGTTAGAGTACAATTTGATCCTGAAAATCCTTTAAATTATGGTGTTGCAACTACAAGGCCTGGTGAAAATATATGGAGTTTGGGGTGGAAACAAAATTGGAAATTGGTCATGGGTGATAAATGGTGGTTATGGTTTGGTATGATTGATTTAATTATTTAAATTGTGATAATGATATTGTAAGGTTTTTTTATTGATTTTTTTTTTTTTTTACGTTACGATGAGTAGTGCCATTCGGTAGTCCGCCAGGTAACGGATTATCATATCCATACAATAATGCATCACATAATAGATTAGTTGATGAAGCAAGAAGACAATCGATATCACAGGAAGAAGGAATAAATTCTATGATGCAACAAGCTCAATCTCAATCGGGTCGTGGTGGTAGAAGGTAGTAATATTTTTTTAGTGAATAATATTTTTAAAAGATTGTTGAAAATCAAATGTAATTCAAAAAAACAATTAAAATGTGGTTAATAGTATAATATGCTTTGGATAATTAACTGTGCAATAAGAAAAGGACTTTTTTTTATCAAGGAATGAAGCGAATTTTAATTGCAATGCTTCTTTTTTAACAAATGAACTTTATAATCAAAAAAAATAAAATTTCGACAAGTTTGTTTTTTCTTGGTTTTATACCTTGAAAAAATAATTTTAAAATTTTTTTTTAATTTAAAACAAAAAAAAACTTATTATTTATGAGTAAACTAATGAAATATTACTACAAAGTTATTAGCAAAAGAATTTTGAAAAAGAAAAATATAGTATAATTGGTTTTTTTTTATTTATACGTAGTATATACAATCTAATTTATTACTTGTTATATTCTTAATTTTGTATATTTAATCATATGGGTTTAATGTTTAAAAATATATTATACGGTATTTAATATATATAATGTATATATATACCAGATACTATACCAGTATTGTAGTTTAAAATAAATTTTGATTTATTAGGTATTTTATTTTAAGATATTGTATATAACTTTTTTTGTTATTAAGTGTAATTAGCACATAAAAAATTTATTAATTTTATAATAAAGTTCAATCTACAGTACAATATAGCTGCTATATACAAAGTTATTTTTTTACCAAGTTAACCTTTTCTTCAACTTCTAATGGTTCTTTATAACTTCTCTTAATAATTATATACTAGAAGTTACAGTAATATCTCTCACTGCAATTGATCTACACTAGCCAATCAGAAGAATTCTGAGATTATCAGATATAATGACTTCTATATCGATATACTTTTGGACTACAGGACTATGCTCAATAAAAAATTTCATTTGGACATATAATTTACAAGAGCAGTTATCTTAGTAAAATAAAAAAAGGGTTCCTTGGGTGAACGTGGCATTTTCCAAATTCACAATTGCCAACGCTGTTTAATTCAAGTAGCATCCATTCACTTCGCAAAGGCAAATATTTAGATCCGGTTTATTAGCCATAGTGTCTCATGTAGTGAGAGTAGTATCAATATAGTCCTTTCCTACAAACTTGCCCTTACGCATAGCGAAAACCTCAGACTTAAATAGCGCCACTTGCTTGAACATTCTTACATGCTTTGTTCTTACAGTTGTGAACGTCTATATTAATGTTATTAACAACTGGAACTTTACTGGAAGAAAATTAATAGTACTACTGAAACTTTTACTTTTACTAATACAAATTTCCACTGGAAGGCTGAAAATTAAGCAAAAATTAACAACAGTCTATATACTCAACCCTTATGCATAGCGAAAAATTTAAGACTTAATAGTACCACATATCTGTTATGCCTAATGTTCTCCATTTGCTTGGTATGTTTGAATTATTAAATATATAATCATGTATATAGTATGATTTAAACATTTTTACAATTTTTTTCATAAGCAGGAAGCACTTTTAAGTATTGCTACTAATGCTGATAACAAACCACATGTTTGGGTCGGCAGGACATTATGTTAAAATGGTTCACAATGGTCTGGAATATGGTGATGTGCAACTTACTTGTGAGGCATACTATTTAATTAAAGAAATTGAAGATGCCTTCGAAGAATGGATAAGGAAGAACTTTGATTCCTACTTGATTAAAATTACTCGAAATATTGTTAGACATAAAGATACAGACGGTATACTTATTACAAAGAGAACAAGATTAAACGAGGTGTTGATGCTAATGGCGCTGCATCAACAAAACCAAAAACTGTTTCTGCAAAAAAAACTTTTTTTTTTTTTTTTTTTCGAACCAGTAATAATTACATTCGAGTGTAAAACCTTTCGCTAATTAAATTCCAGAGTACAAGTAATATTACGAATTACTTTTTTTTTATCAATTTGCTTGTGTATATTTTTATTACCAATTTTCACTTTTTTTTTCATAAGTATTAGCTCTTGACCTAGGTTCCCGTTACACTTATAGGAGAAGCTTTTTTTTTCTCGTACACTTAGTGTTCCGATTTGGATTAAAAAACTCGGTTTGATCCGGGATTGAACCTAAACCGACTTAATCAGAAACTTCGGTTTGAATCCGAAGCCAATCCGAAGTATTTATAGCTGGTTTCATTTGCCGATGACCGAATCGATAAGTTTTCGAGTTAGGCCGAAATCAGTTACTTATTGATCCTGACTCGGTAACTTATCGATTCGGTCATTGGTAATTTCCAGAATTTATGAAAACAGCTGTAATAACTTGGAATTTATATATTAGTGAAATGTGAATCTCAAAATTAGGCTTAATCCGAGCAATCCGAAACTTTTGACCCAACCTGATTTTACGGTTCAGATTGAATGATAATCCGAATCCGTCGGGTCCGGATTATTCGGAACACTACGTACACTTTCTTCTTTGAAATATGAATGGATCTGTGCAAGTAAATTATTAAAACGCTCTAAAAACCGAAATTCCACGGAAATAAACATATTCTTATCAAGCTACTGGGTCAGCTTTATATGCCTCTAAATTGATTTCTTACGCGTAAAGCCGCTAAAGATAACAATCGGAATTTGAGTTATACTGTTATCACGTTAATGTGGCATTATGATTGTATTATTCGAAGGTTGGGCAATCTACATGCATATTTATTTTTTAATTCACCTTTTCTTTTCTTCTTCTGTATGAAATGAACAATTATTGTATAATTTTTTACTTAATTGATTAGCACCTTCCATGATAATATCAGAAATGCTTACATCAATATTCCAGATCTTGAGAATCACCTTTTTGATCCATTTTCAAAACACTATTGAGGATGCTCAAAAATCCTGGCGTCAAATTGTTTCACGCAATTCTGCTCGACATTCCTATTCTGCTTGTCTTTTATTACTTCAGAGAATTCCTTTGATATTTAAATATTGTATGATCTATGTAGATAAAATTTTATATTATATGAGAAAAAATTCATGCACATCTGAAAAAAAATAAGAATTTGGTCATCAGACATAGGCAATGCCATTGCGTTCCTTTATTCTGATGATACATTTGATATGTACGGTACACCAGATGATGGGAATTCTTATAACTTTAATTGGAATAAAGGCGAAAAATTTAACGTCAATATTTATTAAAGCAATGTTTATTTCGAACCTGTGTTTTGTGATGTTGTTATATATTTATCATTTATAAAATTTTTTTTTTAATTTAAAAGTAATAACAATTGGCTGCCATTGGTTATCAGGCATGATTTGATAGACATTTATTAACATATTTAAGAGTATATGTTTAAAGTGTTTAACAGTTTGTTATTTTTTTTTCGTTTCATTTAATCTTTTATCAATTTATTAACAGTTATAGCATTTTGTATTATATTATGACGAGCTATTATATACTAACTATTGACATGCTGAAAATATTAAATGAACTTCGCATGCTCCGATAGACAATATCACGTGTGTTAGGCCTATTTTATTATTGGCTGGCCAACCTTTGTAGTACAAATCATGCGTATGCGATAAGTTATATATTAACTATATTATTAATATGGTGCAGGAAATCTATACTCAACAGTTACACAAAGTGTTTCAATTTTTAAATGGTTATAACTTTTTATCTAAGGGGTTTTAAAAAATCTGACTGGTAACTTTATAGAGCTATATCAGCTCTACATATGTGCCAAATATCTTTTCAAAATCTCATCACTGTAAAGAGTT
>CAJVPY010006166.1:0-10777 GCA_910591965.1 Dentiscutata erythropus | reverse complement strand
TAATAATTTTTATTTTTACTTAGTACGAATGATCGTCATCACGTGATTAAAAACCGAGCACAGATTCTACATATGCTAAAAAAATAACCATGTTATAATGGTTTATTCTATTAATATCATAATGATAAAATTATACATGTCACTCTGGTTATACCAACATCATAGTAAAAATCTTTCTATATCAACGTTTTTTCAAAAAGAGTTTCTTTATATAGTACAATTACTTTTAACTAAATTTTATAATACAAATACAGTACTATTTTTAACTTCTTATAAAGCAGTTGGTGTTTTATTATTAGTTAGATACAAGAAGCTTTGTTATATATTGTACTTTCAACTAGATATATTATTATTTGTTTATGTTTCTAACTGAAATTTGCCTTTATAGTAGTTAGAATAATAAATTTTTAATAACTATAATAATATATCTGATATATATAATGTCGCAAATGATGCTGAAATCGGATGATGCTGAAATTCATGTGATCACATGATGATCTCTGCTATTATAGTAAAAATTAAAAAATACTTTTAAACTAGATTTAGTGTTATGTAAACCTACTTTCATGTTCTAACAAAAGTTGTTCTTTAGATTGAGACGATTCTAATGATAATAAAATCACTAAAAATGACCACTAGATCGTCTGCAATAGTTCTTCAAAGTTTTAAAACATTTGTTTATATTTGTTTATATTATAAAACAGTGATTTGAACTTTGAAGAACTATTGCAGATGATCTAGTAAGTCGTTTTTGATGATTTTACTATTACTAGAATCATCTCAATCTAAAGAACAACTTTTGTTAGAACATGAAAGTAGATTTACTAAACACTAAATCTAGTTATAATATATTTTTTATTTTTACTATATTATAGCAGAGATCATCATGTGATCACGTGAATTTCAGCATCATCTGATTTCACGATCATTCGCGACATATAATAATATAAAAAATAAATACTGTACTAAAAAAATAAAAAATAAATAAAAAAATAAACAAATAAAAATAAAAGTAAAAAGTAAATAAAAAATTAAATTAAAAATAATTAATAAAAAAATAAAGTAATTAGAATTAAAAAAATAAAAAAAAAAAGAATTTCTATTTGTACACAGTGTATATACATGGGTATAAAAAACCAACTAATATTTCAAAATTTTGATTAGGAAACCACTTTTTAGCTTCTAACAAAAAATTCCCTTGTGAAATTTTGGTATAAACTACTCTCATCCCAATCCCAAACTTACCCTTACCCTAACTATAAGCAAGGGTTTAATTTTCTTTTGTAAAAATTGTTTTGATTAGCATGTTACACAATTATTATTGCTCGTCATGTGCCCCTTCCTTGCACATAACAGTCGTGACCACCATTCTTATACCTAAAGTCACGTCCTTTCAAACAAATACATCAGTATCTAATGATGTAGTACATTATGGGATAGGGTCGCCGAACAAGCTGCAGGAGGTCACGTGAGCAGACTTTTTTGAGCATCGTTTTACCTTTTTTTTTTTTCTGGGCGTGGTGGGAGGGATAGCTGGACCTAATGTCGAGCAGAAAATTCAAACAACAAAGAAAACAACAGATCATCAGGTTACTCAAATACCCTAAACAGGTCCTGTGATCTATTTGTCACATGGAAAGTCCAGTGACTCGCAATAATGTACCGCCTTGTGACTTCGTTCACAAGCGGCTCATTATTATTGCTCGTCATGTGCCCCTTCCTTGTACATAACAGTCGTGACCACCATTCTTATACCTAAAGTCACGTCCTTTCAAACAAATACATTAGTATCTAATGACATAATACATTATGGGATTTTGCTGAAGATCGAGTTATGAGGTGCCTCTAGAACATTTCTTAAATCTTGATCTGAGGCTTATCTCCAAAAGGATTGTACACCTTCCTCAATACCCATATATGACTATATGCATTTTCAACGTCAGAGAGTAGTTGCAAGTCTACCTACCTAGACTAGCAACTTGTCCCTAAGCATTACCTATTCTTTTCTTTCTTTCTTTTTTTTTTTTTTTTTTATACAATTTTTCATAAACTACTCTTCAACAGCAACCACCTCACGTGCCATCCTGCCAAATATTCTTGTCTTTTCTAGATCATCTAATTTAGTCTGATTTGAGAGCAGTGTGGGTGTACACACCTGCATTTGTATATAGGCATACGCATTTTTTAAAACATCAGGAAGCTGTTACAAGGTCTATCTACCTAAGGCCAGTAACCTGTTCCTGAGCCTTGCATGTTCAATTTATTTCTTTCTCTCTCTTTTTTTTTTTTTTTGCTAAATAACATACCTTTTACATGTTCATGTACATTTGATCTGTGGGTCCTTGATATCAGGAAGCAGTTACACAACGTGCAACATGTCCCCGAGTATCCCTTTCTTTTTTTTTTTTTTTTTTTTTCATAGTTAAATAACATACCTCTTACATTGGGGTCCTGTATATACTAATTAATCAAATCTATGTCAGGTGTTATAGTAAAAATTAATAATACAGATTTTATGCATAGATCAGCAAAATCGATAGATTACTAACAAAATATTAGTATTTAAAAAATCGCTTCACCTCGCGTACTAATAATTTTTTTCAGGAAATTTTGCGGCAAATGGTTATTATGATGTTGCAAAAAGAAATTACAGTTTAAATTTTCATTTACAAAAGTTAATTCGCGCTTTTTAGTTCAAAGTTTATATGTAAAATTTAAAAAATCTTTAATTAATTAAAAATATAAAACTGTAACTTCTTTTTACAGCACTATAATAATCATTTTCTGCAAAAGTCGACCAAAAAAAATTGTTAGTACGCGAGGTGAAGTGATTTTTTTAAATACTAATATTTTGTTAGTAATCTATCGATTTTGCTGATATATAGTATGCATAAAATCTGTATTATTAATTTTTACTATAACATCTGACATAGATTTGATTAATTAGTATATGCAGGACCCCACTCTTACATGTTCATGTGCATTTGATCTGTGGTCTTTGATATCAGGAAGCAGTTACACAACATGCAACATGTTCCCAAGTATCCCTTTCTTTTTTTTTTTTGCTAAAATAACATACCTCTTACGTGTTTATATGCTCATTTATACATCTATACACGCATTGATCTGTGGGTCCTTGATATTAGGAAGCAGTTACACAACCTGCAACCTGTTCCCGAGTATCCCATTTTCTTTCTTTTCTCTTTTTTTTTTTTTTTTTTTTTTTTACAGACATCCTGTAAAAAACATTCTCATCTAACTTAGTCTAATTTGAGAGCAGTGTGGGTATACATATCTGCATTCATATACCTTCCTTAATACATAAACATACATAAATATACACGTTTCTAAACATCAGGAAGCAGTTACAAAGCTACCTAACCAAGGCTAGTAACCGTCCCTAAGCATTTCTCATCTTTGCACGTTCAATTCAACTCTTTTTTTTTTTTTTTTCCAAATTTTGCGATAGCTAAAATGACATACCTCTTACACAAACGTACATGTTCGTGTGTCCCATCTATACACCCATACAGGTATGCATGTCTCTGCACCTTATTCTTTGATCTATGGGTCCTTGATATCAGGAAGCAGTTACACAGCCTGTAACCTATCCCGAGCATCACCCCTTTGTTTTTTTGTTTTTTTTGATTGACATCAACGCCAAATGCTCTTCTAAATCTTTAATTCATTTATCATAAGCGATGTGGGTGTACACAGCTGCCTGAGAACAGTGTGGTGTAACCACACGTAAGGTTTAGTTTTTTTTTTTTTTTTTTTTTTTTTTTGCAGGTATGTCTCATTTATACATGAACCTTTGCATTTATGTGCTTCATCATCCCACATACCCGAACCTACGTATTTCCTATACAGACATACATGTCTATGAGCATTTTGCCTCTTTTTTTTTTTTTCTTTTTAGCAACCATCTTACGTGCCATCCTCAATCTTTATACACACCTGAACAATTATGTCCATGTGCCTTATTTATGGCCTTACATGAAACATGCACATTTTCTCACACAAATATACATGTTCACGCATCCTATTTCTGCATCTATACAGACACGCATGTCCCTGAGAGTTCCAGATATCAGGAAGCAATTCTCAATCAATGATCTGCCTCTGAGTATCTCATCCCCTTTTTTTTTTTTTTTTTTTTTTTTTTTTTTACTCTGTTTTAGTTTAATCCAATGCGGTGTGAAGTGTAAACACCCTTCACTCTTTTATGTCAGGAAGCAGTTGCAAAGCCTACTCTCCAAGCCCCACAAGATTTTCCTGAGCATCTGCATCTATGAACAATACAACATTCGTATGTCTTATTTATACCTTTCCATTGATATGTGCGTTCTTATACTTTAATTTTGCATCAACATCACCTGTGTATTTTATATATACCTACGCGTTCCTAACATCAGGGAGCAGTTGCAAGCCTACTTACTCAAGGCTAGCAACTTGTCCCTAAGCCTTCTATCTCATCTTTCGTACGTTTTTTTTTTTTTTTTCAAATCATTTATATACACTACGTTCGCATGTCATATTTCTAACACCTTCATGAACATACCTCTTACACAAACTCACGTGTTTGTGCATCCCTATTTGTACATATATAACAGGCATACGTGTTCCTGTGTTTTATTATATATATATATATATATGAACTGTGGGTTCTTAATGTCAGGAAGCAGTTACCCAATTTGCAACATGTCCCTGAGCATTCTCTTTTTTTTTTTTTTTTTTAGTAAGTATGTTTCGTTCATATGCATATCCGAACTCACATACTAATATACCTCTTCTTTCTACAAATACTCACATTTTATACATCTATAATGAGTATAAACATTTCGTGTGTCTACTTTACACACCTACATGAACCTTTACTCTTTTGTGTCAGGAAGCATGTTCCCGAGCATCTTATACATGCATACACAAACAACAAACAACATTCGTATGCCTTTTTTTTTTTTTTTAATACCCTTACCCGGCATGTCTTAATTTCACACAACATGTGCGTTCATATACCTTATTCAATACATTTATGCCTTTCTAACATCAGGAAGCAAGTTGCAAGCCTACTTACCCAAGGCCATATAAACATATGGGGGAGTCAATAGAATCCAGGCAAATTGTTTCTATGTAAATTTTTTTTAGACTTTAAATTAAAATATCTCAACAACTATTAGACTAAACTTGATGAAAATTTTTTTATTTTAATTCTATAACTAAATAGAATTAAAATAAAAAAATTTCTATCAAGTTTGGTTTAATAGTTGTTGAGATATTTTAATTTAAAATCTAAAAAAAATTTACATAGAAACAATTTGCCTGGATTCTATTGACTCCCCCCCATATATCTTGACAAACATATGTGTTTGTGTTCTATTTATATACCTATAGCAGACATACGTGTTCCTGTGCGCATATATGAACTGCAGGTTCATAGTGTCAAGAAGCAGTTACTCAACCTGCAACATGTTCCTGAGCATCAATTTTTTTTTTTTTTTTTTTTTTTTTTTTATACAAAACATCGGTAATTCTTCTAAATCCCTTAACTTAGTTTAATCAAAGGCCGTGTAGATATACACAGTGCCTGAGAACAATGTGGCATAACCACAGCTTATTTTCTACATGAACATGAATTTTGCCCTGTTAACGTCAGGAAGCAGCTGCCAAGCCTGCATTTCCAGGCTTCCAACATGTCCCTGAGCGTCTCTGCTGCATCCCAACTCTTTTTTTTTTTTAAAAAAAAAAGTTTTGCACCACAACTACAAACAACGAGACCTAAATTTTTTACATAAGATCCTTACACTGTGACTGTGGACGCCGAATCTAGTAAAAAAATTTCTTTTTTTTTTTTTTTACTAACTTTTCACCTAAGATCTTGCAGCTGCGAAGCCTAAAATTTGCTGTTATCACAACTGCAAAACTATAGTTTCCTCTAGCGTTCTTGCAAAGTGCGTCTTAAGAAAAAATGTCAATGAAAAGAAAAAACTGGCTTGTTCTTGCGACGGAGCTGGACCTAATGTCGAGCAGAAAATTCAAACAACAAAGAAAACAACAGATCATCAGGTTACTCAAATACCCTAAACAGGTCCTGTGATCTATTTGTCACATGGAAAGTCCAGTGACTCGCAATAATGTACCGCCTTGTGACTTCGTTCACAAGCGGCTCAGGTTGTAAATCAATAAATTAGTATCCGTGTATAAACACTACGTGTAAATTAATAAATTTTCAAAAAAAAAACCATAAGGCCACGCAAATTTAATTAATTGGTTCTCATAACTCGGCCGGGTCAAATTCAACAAAATTTGAAAATATATTTATTTATCCGGGCGAACTTTTTTAAATTTTTGTAAAAAAATTTTATGTTTTTTTTTACATATAAAATTTTTTGAAAATAAAATTAAAAGCCGGGTTGTCGGGTCATTTTAAAAATTTTATGTTACGAAAACCAAAAAATTAATTTTATTTTGGCCTAATATAAAAAAAAATAAAATAAAAAAATAAAGATAAAAATAAGAGAAAGAAAAAAACAATAAAAAAAAAGATTACAAATAATAAAATATAATTTTAATTATTGTTAGCTAAGTAAATACTTTATAACAAAAAAATTATTTGATTATATACGTATAAAATAAAAACTTAACAGTTAATTTTATTTATTTATTTACTGTATTTATTTATTTACTATAGTTAATCAATAATTACAATAGTATTATTTAAGTATTTTTGGCCACCCTTGTTTATTCAATAATCCATCATATTCTCCAGCAACAACTTTTGGTCCCTCCCCAACTTTTGTATGTAAAATTTGCTTAACACTTCCTTTCGGAAATACAGGAATTATCTGGTCATTGAATCCTAATGGTAACGGTTGTTCACCAATGGTCTTTCCAACAAATAATTGAAAAGGATCAGAAAAATATTCACTTGTATTTTCATTGCTTGGAAAATATTTAGCTATCAAGTTAATTATCCCAGGAATATTCTCACTAGTTGTGTAAATCACTGCATTTGGCCCGGCATCAAAAGTATATGCAGCTTTTAATTTTCTTTCAGGATTAGACGAATTATATTCTGTAATCATACGAATAATAGCACGAGAAACATCATTAAGATAAAAAATTGGAGGAGATGTATCTAAGCAAACGGCGTGAAATTGATTAGAATCTTGCATGGTAATTTCAGCAAATTTTTGATAATCTCGTTCATGAATAGCCTTAATCATAGATTTCATTCGAAGAGGAACAATATGTTCAATGCGATGTTGAAGGAGAGTAGAAGTATTGACTGTGTTTTGCATTCCTTCCGTACTACTGGTTCCCTTTTTGGCGTCGCTGACTACACAAATAAGAGCTTCTAATTCAGGCCAATGATCTTGCGGTGCAACCTGTACTGCTTGACTATCGGATCCATCATCTTTGGAACCCATTTCCCATGCTACGAACCCACCGAATAATGAACGACAAGCTGATCCCGAACCTTGTCTTGCAATTTTTGATAGCTCAGTAGTAGATATCGGCAATTCATATAATTGAGATAGTGTATATGCCAAACATGCAAAGCCAGATGCCGATGAAGCTAGTCCAGCAGCTGTAGGGAAATTATTTTCGGAGCAAATGTGAAGATTATATTCCGATAGAGGTATGACATTATCTGCACCTTTATCTTTACACAATTTCTCTTCATATTCTTTACGTAAACGTCGTGTTTCACGGAAGCAATTTTGTAACCGCTTGTTTTTTTCTATATCAGTATCTTCAACGCCGTTGAGCCAAAGTCTAGTTTTTTCAAAATCTGGTGAAGCACGGATTGTAGTTTTACTATGTAAGTGATCCTGAGATAATGTTACAGAAAGTGATGAGTTTGTTGGAAGAATTAAATTTGTATCTCGTTTTCCCCAGTATTTAATGACTGCTATGTTCACTGGAGAGGTTGCAGTTTTTTCGTAGACAGTTCCCATGCTTTTTTTTTTAATGTTTATTTTATTTTGTATTTTTTTTATTTTATATTTTTATTTTATTTTTATTTTATTTTTTTTAGGATAGAGAATACTAGCGCTAGCATACAGCATATAGATAATTTTTTTTCGGTCCATCTTTCCTTAAAAGCTTAAAGCGTATATTTATTTGTGTTTGTAAAACGAACCATATATGGAATTATCCGAAGACACTGAAATAGTGTCAAAATCAACTTCAAGATACTAATTAAAAGTTTCAGAAATGCAATTCGCATATCAAAAACTGCTTCTTAATCATTACCACTTCACTTACACTAACTACTAAACTTGAATCTTTAATTTCACGTATTTTGCTTTCCGTTATGATTTTCTTTTTTGATTTGTATCACAAATGAGTAAACGAATACACGTAACAAATTTTTATCTGTGGCGATTATTGGATATTGCTGTATTAAAAATTACAATATATAACTGTAAATAAATTTAAAGGTTGGAATTAATTTTAAGTTAGGACAGAAGGTTTGGGTTTGGATATACTATATGTAAAATTAGGTGCTAAAAATTTTTGCTTAAAAAAAAATCAAAGAATAACTTAGTTTTTAATAGTAATACTGTGTTATTAGAAATTTTTTATTTTTTTTTTGCTTTGCTTTGATTATACAAAATGCTATAATCTACCTTAATTTGTTTTTATACAACTGGGTGATATTATTTAGGATAAAAATAGTATAATTTTTTTAAACAGTTTACTAAAACGCACCTATGGTGTTTTATCTCAAAAATTAGCTAATTAATCAGTGCGGCTTATCTAAGTAAAAATGCTTTACCTTCTAAAACCCTTTCCCAAACCCTAAATACAGTAATATGCTTATCCTTAATGTAAATACTTTATTAAAAAGTTTATATATATATATAACTTAGAAAAAATATAGAAATATAAAAAAAACATACAATATGTATAAAAACACCATAGGTGCGTTTTAGTAAAAGTCTTTAAGAAAACTTTTTTAAAATACAGTGTTGTTTTAATAAGTGCTTAGTATAATTAATAATTAATAATATCAAATTATTTGAACAAATAATTTGCCAAAATAACTAAATTATAACTTATTAGAGATTTGGCATAATGATTTCTATCGCATTTTTAATTAGTACATACGTATATAATTTTTGGCATAATTTTATCACTCATTAATGAATTAAAGTATAGGTTTGTTTCGAATAATGGTTTGATTTTTTTAGTAAAAGGTAAAATTTCGAAAGTTTTAAAACATGAATACAGATTATCTGTTTATAACTGTAAATATATTTTAATTTGTTATATTTAAGTTTATTATACAACAAATTTAATAATGAATAATAAATCTTCGAAACAAGTTTTATATCAGATATAGAAAAAAGAAACTATAAATTAAATAGAAAAATGTATTTAACTGTTAGTTTAGCTAGTAAATTTTACATTTAGCTTCATTTGTTATTTTTACAACTTACAGTTTCGTTAGATTCACCAACTTTAATTTCACCAATTTTACTAGATTTGCCAATTACACCAATTTTTAATTTTGTCAGTTTTCCACAATTAGCCAGTTTCTCCAGCTTTGCCACAATTAGTTCATTTCGTCGTTTCACCTTTTCAGAATTTATGGAAAAGTCGAAATTAGGATTTTGACTTTCGTCAGCATGAAACCCCAAGGTTTCGCCTAACAACTATACTTCTCACTAACATCAAAGTTTATAAAGATAAGATTCTTTTATAATGGTTAATAGATAACATTTTAATAAAATTCTTTTTGAATGTATAGAGGAAAAATATCAATGAGAGCGCAGAAAAAAAAGGCCAACAAAGAAAACATAATGTTACTTTATTAAATGTTTTTATTTAATATATTACGTGCATAGTTTATCTTTTTATACAAATTTGAAATTCGTTCATTTTTTACTTCATTGATCGTTAATTTACGTTGGTTCAATGCCCACACATCATTTGGTTCAATCTCTAATGATTTATCTAAATCTGTAAGTGATTCCTTGCATTTTCCTGTCATTCGGTAAGTTTCTCCACGACATTTTAATGCAAACGCGTTATCCGGTTCAATTTCTAATGATTTATTTAAATCTGCAAGTGATTCTTCATATCTTTTCATCATGCGATAAGTTTCTCCATGACTTTTTAATGCAAATCGTTATCCGGTTCAATTTCTAATGATTTATCTAAATCTGTAAGTGATTCTTTATATCTACCCATCATGCGATAAGTGTCTCCACGTTTCCATAATGCATCTGCATTGTTTGGTTCAATATCTAATGATTTAGTTAAGTCTACAAGCGCCTCTTTATATCTACCCATAATACGGTGAGTTTCACCGTTTTTTCTTAATTCTAATGCTTTATTTGATTCATCAATAGGAACGCTATCTTGTGAAGGTAGCGTTGTAGGTAAATTAGTACGAGGTGGCAAAACATGTGAAGTAATAGTAATATTTTTATTTGGTGCCATAAATTTTAGCATGATATCTGCTCACAAAGTTGGTTCAAGGATTTTCTGATAAGGGAGTGTTTTTGAGATTACGCTGACTACTCCTTCTCCCTCTTACGCATCAACTCTTTCCTCAGTCTACCTCAAAAAAATAACAATTTAACCAAACCTAAATTAGACCCTAACTTAAAAATAGTAGCTATAGACTACCAAAATGTCTCTTTTCGCTACCCCAACCAATCCAACTGACTACTTGATTACCCTCAAAACCTTATTGGGTAGATAAAATCCCTGACATCCCTGACGAAGAAAGAAATGTAGGCAAAATAATTCCGATATTTAG